>JAQIVE010002365.1:0-20159 GCA_034698285.1 Sminthurinus bimaculatus | reverse complement strand
CTCTCTCTCTCTCTCTCTCTCTCTCTCTCTCTCTCTCTCTCTCGATCTTTACAAAGGCTCCGCTCCTGACTTTGTTCAAAAACTTTATTTTAAAGAGAGATTATAAGAGAAAAGAGGAGTGAACATGAAGAATTGAAGAGCTGGGGAGAGAAAGAGCGAAAGATCGCTCATTGAGACGGATGGTAATCTGTTGAGAGGTGAGTTGAGCCATGAAAGCGGTATGAAAGCGGATATGAAATGAAATGGGAATGAGTGAGTTTCCCTGTTAATCTGCATTTTCTGACTGATGCCAGTGCCAGTAACAGTGCCAATGCAAACGCCAACTTGTAAATATTCTATCCTCATGGCTTGACTGGCTCATCTTTGTTCGTCTTGCTAAACGTCAAGCTCAGTGCTAGAAATATGTACAAATACAACATTACAACGTGAGGAACCATGAGAGTTCATTCGAAAGAGGGACTGAGAGGCAGGGGTAGTCTTACAGAGTATATACCGTACCGAATACTAAATGCTACAAATGACAAATTAGTAAAAACCATGCTAACTCAAAGTATAGCGGCAGGGATCACTGGAACTGGTTTCATATAGTGTGTATTCTCAACTTGACGCACGTCTTTCCTCAATTGATTGTGTACACAAAGTCCGTCGCATTTTATCGTGTCGCATTGTGTGCAAAACATATTTAATTAATATGGATGGATGGTACGTAATCAGAAGATGAAGATACGAATGTGTGTACTTGAACGAGTTAGCTTTAGTCTAAGTGAACCTGAAGTAATTTCATAGACTCTTGTGATGCTTAGCGCTTATTATTTACAGGATTATGGCAGTTCAATATACATATAACATATAAGCTCCTCAACTGCTCACTTGCTATCATGTGAGTCAGGCTGAGGAAAGGGCCAGAACAAGGACCAGCCGTTCCTCAGAATTAAGAACTAAATAGTAAATAGGAGAGAAGAATTTAGTAGTAGTCACACACAAAATATCGTATAGTAAATTCAACAGCAGTATGTAGGTACAATATGTCCTTATATACTAGAATGAATTTAACGTTTGGGATTTGTGATCTTTTGATCTCACCTCACAGTCGTCAATGTGAAATGAGAAATCTGAGAGTTTGTGGAAGGAGTAAAAGTTGTACAAAAGGTTGACTCATACACCTTCACACTCACCCTTTGTATTGTATAACTCAGCTCTCTCTCTGTTTCTGTTGTTCACAAAGGAGTAAAAAATTCTACTTTAATCCTTTTAGGAATCCAAGAAATTTTATCTTGTCTTAATATCGTCTCATCTCAGTTTATTAGGCACCTTGAATTTTTCTACTTTAAATTTATACATGTGTGTGGGTCAACATTATGGTTACATATGAAAGAGACAGAGAGAGATAAAGATTAAAGCTGAGTTAGAGCACACATGTACATGGATTTGTATCTCTTTATGAGATCACATAACTTTGTGATACGATCTTGGTCGTTTTCTAAATATTGCTGCTTATATAATAAGACAATTATTAAAGTACACAAATTTTTGGTCCATCCATATCCATTGCTTACAAAACAAAGTAATAAGAAAAGTCAAAGGTCCAACACCCAAGTAACCCGTTCCAAATTGTTTCGTTACAATTGTTTTTTCTTCGTAAATAAATGGATGACTTATGTGAAAAAAAACTTGTAAAAATTAGTCAGAACATACACACTAATACTCTTACAGAAAGTAGTCTTTGACGAGATGTTTAAGTCTAAGTCGGCTAAAAACGAACTATAAACTAACGTCACTTTAATGTCTTTTCAACTATTGAGTCGACACATTGTAAATACTGAAAAATGATACAGACATGTTACACACAATATCCACATGACATATATATAACAATTACATTTAGTACATGCTGTATAATAATTGAGAGGATAAGTCATGAGAGCAAAAACATTTTGACGACTTATTTAACTTTACTCTAAGTTACACACAAATTTGTTGGATACTCCTCGTAAGCAAATAGCAAACATCCTTTTTTCAAAACCTCAACTATGTGTTTACACACGCTGCAGTAAAACAATAGTAGAGCTATAATTCAATATACATTACTCTGCAAAAGATTCGACTGTCGGTTTGTTGTTACAGCGAGAGGGAAAGAAAGAAGAATATAGCAAAAAGAGGCTAAACAAAGAAACGTGAAAGAATTATTATTGTTTGTGTTGTTAAGATAGGGGTTGAGCTATATGACACAATGACTATACCACATTACACATATTATATTGTACATTGTAAAAGCGCTTTGTGTGTGTGAGAGGAGCCCAAGAGAAAGAGAAACAAAAAAGAAGTAGAGGGACTGAAATAAAAATTGTGGCCATATATGTGCAAGTCCTCAAATAAATGTGTCATGTTTTCCATGGAATCTTTAAAGTGACATTTCAATATGTGTAGGTTGTTCATCCAAAAGCATCGGAAACGATGCTTGCTTCGACGTCTTTTTCTTGTAAGTATGTATGTTTTTACGCGTTTCGGAATCTTAAGCCTGTAGGTGTATGGTGTGTGTATGTGTGTGTGGTGTCTCTTGAGCTTACAAACATTTGTAACGTTGTATTTGTGTATTTTGTCTGTGTGTTTTTGGACTAGTTGAGACATTGACTTGTATAGCTTGCTGGAGTAATAAGTAATAGCAACAACGTGGATTGAAGGCAATTGCTCGACTTAACTTGTTATGGTTACACATTTGCGTGAGTGTTTGTGTGTATAGCTATACAATCGTGTGTGTCTGCGTCTTTCAAAAGAAGTAGAAGAAAGCATAAGTTTTTTTGGAGCACAAATGTATTTTATGTCTTTATATGCCATCCCCTTCTATGCCAGTTTTATATACCTTTTATCCATGGGATGTTGGAACTGGTTGACAGGAATGAATTTGAGCAATATGACCCACGAACTCATAGAGAGATGGAGAGAGAGAGAGAAACGAAGAGTAAACGAACCAATGGAGAGCAAAATATCGCCTCGTTGCTGTAGGTTTCTTGACATTGACTTTAGTGTTGAGCTTTAGACTTGGGCTTTTGAACTCTTCTCTCTAAAGTCGTCTAAATGGAGTTGGGAAACGCTGACTTTTAAGCATTAAAAGAGGATTTTATAGGTTCGTTTCATAAATCTAGACGTTTTTTTACTATCACACTCTCACTATAACCATATTCTCTTTGGTGCTCCATTATGTGAACACAGAATAGAACCATCTTTTTTATCAGGGAAATATATCTGTGGTTCGACGATAACATTTTACTGCTCATTTATGCTAAATCATTATTATGCAGTCAGGCTAGAGAGTCAAATCGAGAGTGAGAGAGAACATATAGCAAACCTGACCTGGCGTACTCTTAACCTCAGGATGATAGTGAGTGTTGAGCGTGTATCAAATTTATCTGATTCAATATATATAGCATCAACATCAGCAAGGGGAAAAGAGAAGAGTGAGCAATTTTCCCTTGTTTTTTGTGTGTACTAGTCTGCATTACATCATATAATACATATTCCAGTTAAAGGATGTCCGATTTTTCCACCCCACATTTTCTGCCTGCATATCGGTAAAGATATTCGTAAAAGTATAATAATCTTTATATTTTTCAGATTAATGTTCTTCTTCCTTCAATATTGTATGTATCACTCAGAATTTTCAAAGGTTTTGTCAGTGAACATCATGCTTTCATACATTTATTTTACATGATATAAATTATGGATTGTGGCTAATTTCATTTGACTCGGTATGTTTATCCTGCCGTATACCAAATCATATCATAGATTATAGTGGTAGAATGAAATACCAAGGCATATAAATGGCGATAGCACTACACGCTATGCACACATGTGTTTTTATAAATACATTTGTATATATTACACGATATTTTGCGCTAAAGCAAAGTATATGGAGCTATACTATAGAAAACATTTAAAACTATTTTTCTCTTGCTTGTTTTGGTCCTCAAAGATTGAGGAAATGGGAGTTTTATGCATGTTTGTGAGTATGTACATACTTGTATGCGTGCGGATAGCGGATATTTAAGTGCTTGACGTAAAATTAAATTCAAGTGAGTAATTGCCCGCGGAGGAGATATCGAGCAATGTTTCAAAGCTCAGGGTGTATCCTAACACCTCTCCATCATCATTATGATTTTGATAGCTCTTTCCACTAGCTGGGTTCTCTCCCTCACTTTTTCATCCGCTAGTAAGCACGAAAAAATCTAATGTAATACCCGGTGAAAATAAAAACAGGATTTGAAAAGGCCGGCAAAAGTTTAACACACACACACATGCACGCACATCCGAACAAAACGTACACACATATGCCACACAAGCATTTTGTTTATATAAACATAATCTTGCGTTAAATGTACATGTATACATACAAAGAGCAAATGAGTGAGACAGACAGTTTTGCTCGTGTGTCGGTGTGTGTGTGGCTCTCTGTATCCCTACATGTATCGTATATGTAGGTGTGTGCGAGATTTTGATTCATCATGGTAATCATTATCATTATTACTCAGGATCTGGATGTGATTTGGTGTTGGTTTGGAAATGGATTTGTTTCATTTTAGTCATGCTGGTGATGGTGTCTGCCGTCATGTATGCGTTGACTGACGAGGATTTGGGGAAATCCAATTGCGAATCTCAACTGAACTGAATTAGGAGGCTTAACTGCGTTCATAAGTATAGGATTGGGACGAAAGGGGCTGGTGGATGGAATGATGGAGCCCTTGGGGAAATCCTGCATTTGACTCGAATTCCGTGATTTCTACATTCACAACCCCTTCTTGTTTTATTAGTAGCCTTAGCACACGCTTACACTTAGAGAGAGCGAGAGAATCTTCACTGTTAAATCTTTTTCTGTTATTACAGCTTTTTTTCGCATTCAAAGTCGGGGATGGAGGGAAGAACTATAAACGAAACTAAACTAAACTCATGAAGATTCGATTCGCTACTATGTAAACGAGGGGTTGTTTTTTCTCTATCTCACCCTCGCTCACTTTCTCGTTCGTTCATTCTATCTCTCTATCTATCCGTCATTGTATTGTATTGTTAGGAGGAACGCGTAATTTTCTATCTTATTTACCAAATGTTTTACCCGTATTTACTGCCTCGGCCATTGTCTCCTCTCTATGTGTTTGTACAAATGTGTATGTAGTTGAAATTGTATTTTAGTTCTTACACGAGTGTGCAGGGAGTTCTATAGTTCCATTGCATCTACTTTATTTTATGTGTGTGTTTCTACTTAGATTCAGATTCAGGCTCGAACTTCATTTCTCAGTCTCTTATATTCTTCCTCCTTCTTCTCACATTCAAATCCATTGAGTGCCGACGTACGAAGTACTTGCGCCCCTACACACAGAGTTACTCGTCTACTGTACATATACTGCATATCTAACTTTACATACCAGCAACAGTACATACTTTTTCTTCAGTGTATGTGACAGGAGGAAAAATGCCGAAAATGTCAGCAATTCCTTTGTTCTGTCTGCCTTCCGGTCCGTTGTGTGTAGATGTCTACTGTACATGTTTGTGTGTAATGTATGTATAAATCTCCTTAGATTTACAACACCATTTATCCTCAATCCACATAAATATACTCAACGCATATTTCAGTGAAAGAGAGAAAAAAGAAAGAATTAGGAATAAAAAGTCAATTGTGCATGGCCGAAAAAATGTGCAACTTTTTTCGGTTTCTTCATGCTTTGTAATAATATGGAGATAATTGTACAAGATGCAAATTTTGTAAAATTATTGTACAATATCTCGTGTATAATGTACAATATTCATCTCTCGTTCTCTGAATTCACAATTCAATTTGCGAGTTACTTCAGCCGATGGTGCATGAAATAAATATTTTTCCAAACTCGAAAGAAAAAATTAAGAAGCGTTGGGGGAAGCACGCATAGCAAAATATGTTATATCCTGTACTAAACAGTGATGTGATTCACCTTATGTACGCCGAGCTGATGTTGGCTGTCCATTTGGTTTAATATATTATGCATGCATGTATGCTTATATATTTGCTGGTTTGGTCAGTTTTGTGTGTGTTAACCTGAGAAACAGAGAGAGGAAAAGATTTTTTAGGTAGTTAGTCAGTCAGTGATGATGATGATACCTATGATACGACTACTATTGCTATCAGTGTATTACTACTAGTCATGGGTATCTTCGTGTAGTCAGTGTTTGAACGTATAATTGAAAAACGTGACGTTTTCTTCCTTTTAAAGCGCGTATGGAACAAGGTCAAGCCAAGTCAAGCGCCAGAAAGCCAGAGTCATCATATCATATGTCATATACAAGTTACAAGACCAGAAAGAGAGAGTCATCCCAGTTGTTGTTACCATAGGAGTTAGAATGTAATTCGTAATTCTATTGTTGCAAGTTTTGGACATTCTTATAAAAATTCTTATGCATACGTTCTCGTGCGTATTTTTATATGGATATTTTGTGTGAATAGGAATTTTTCTTGTAGTCTCTCCCTCTCTTAAAAATTGTATTCGTATTCGTAGTAGTAAAAGGGAAGCCAGGAGTTGTGTGAATATGTCCCTTTTTGACCATGCATAATAGATGGAAGTTGGTCATACCGTGTGTTGACTATGAACACTACATACAGTCAGGCGAAGTGGACAGCGGAGGCAATACAATACAATACCTCCGCCGACATCTTCAATGTAATATATGACTGCCATTAACGTTGGACGAAACATGGTTTAATCGCATCTCTCTCTCCACTGTCCCTCCACTCTGTTGACTTGACTGATCTTTTTACATTCTGAAAGTTTCATAAAATACGTGTACTCATACACTCATGTTATAAGTTCATGTGACTCATTGATTCTGATTGCTGATGTTGTTCTGACATAGACATGTAAAGAGGGAGATATATGAGTGAGTTGGTCAGAGGCGTCCAGGCTTTTCTTAGAATCATGGAGGAAATTGGTTAAATGATAAAAAGGATGATTACTTACATTATAACATGTTCTCAGGGCAGAGATCAAAAGAATAGAGAGTAAGTGATATTTATCTATGATGTCAGTCTTTTACATTCTCTAGATTGTACCCCAATAGCATTTATGAATGCACAGGTATTTAATAACCATTTTATTTTCTGTACAGTAATTTTTGTAAATAGTCATGGATAAAATACAGGGTAACAATAATAATAATGGTGATGATATGTATGAAAATTCAAGGGTTAAAACGATAAAAGCTACATAGGTTCTTAATGTTTTCGCCGTAACCATTCTGTAGCATATTCCGATAAACATTTTTTTGACCTCCTGTAAAATACTACAAAATTGAACCTTTCAATTAGATTGCATAGGTAGACAAATAGAGAGGAAAAGAGATATAGGCGAAGGAAAGTGAATGGCAGCAGAATCTGTGTAAATAAAAATAAATGGAGGTCGATTGAGTAGTGAACTAAATGAAACTACAATAATAAAATATTATTAATTTCAATAATGTGAAATAGCATAGCATTTCGGAACGTAACGCATCACGTTCACAATCAGCCTAGTAATTTGTACTGTAAGTAAAATAGTAAGGATAAGTAAAATAAGTATATTGAAGAAAGAAGTAGGCAAAAGCTTAAAAGGTACTTACATTCAAATAAAACAGCCTAATTTGTAGAATATTTTATGTATGCAGTAATTCCACACCAGGTCAGCCAAAACCAAATGTTAGATAGAGCAAAAGGAATTTTGGTTTACCTCCAGCCCTCGTATTATTGTACATATTGTACGTACAAGCAAGCTTCTCACAATGTTTTCACGTTACTGACAATCTGAATTGAATGACGTCATCCAACGTATTCATATTTTTCTTCTTGGAATTTCAATTGCACTCATCGAAGAAACAAAGTCATCGTTGTTTCATTCTTCTTCGTGCAGAATAAAAGTACATTTTTTGCTTTCGCAAATTTTTACTAAGAAGAAGAACTGACCAGTTAAAGGTTAGCGTAATGAAAATCATCGTTGCTTGCATGAAATGTAAAATTTAAGCTATCGTTAATATTTTCGTATTCTCTCGCTCACTCTCTCTCTCTCTCTCTCCCTCCTCGATTGATTCACATTAAGTAAAAACGTATTTTATATTTTTTTGTAAGGATTCTCCCCCACGATTTATGAAATCACTGTGAGGCGACTTTAACTAATTCTAAAAGATTCCCCACGTGTTCACATTGGAAGTTTCTATAATGTGTATGAATGTGTATACAATATATACAATATTACAATCATAAAACTTGTTGTATGACAAAGATGGATAATCTTTTCGTGGCTCATCAAATCATGACCTGGCCATGTTATTTTTGATTCCCCTGACATAAAGAATGTTGAATGTACACAGAAAAATTGCATTCAGACTTTTCGTCCAATATCGTTCGATTCCATTATTAGTTTTTCTCAAGGATATCCATCTACTTGCGACATACGTAATATACATAGTTACAAAAGCATCAGAGTTGTTATCTTATTGCTAAAAGTAATAACGATAATGTATATGAAGAAGTCAAGGCAGTGCACAGCAAAAAAATATATAAATAAGAACGAGAAGAAGAACAAGAGAGGAGAGGAGAGACGATCATCACAATACGATACAAAGTTGTGGACAAATGGTGATGACAATGGAGAAGAAGAAGATAAATACTGGTCAGTAGTCATCTAGTCATATTCAGAGACAGTAAGAGTAATATGAATGAATCTAGAGTTTAGCGATGCGTGATCACTACAAGTTTGTCCTTATTATGGGACTTTTATGGCTCTTTTCTGAGTATGAAAAGCATAGAGAAATAGAAAAGATAGAGTACCTCCACCGGAAACAAATACGTATTATTCAAACAGTAATAATAGTAATAATAATCACAGTAAGAAGGAAACAAGTCAACGTGTCCTCCTCTATTACATAAGGCACAAGACTTATTATCCTCCATTGTGTTAGTATGAAATATATATGTATGTGTGTGTTCATGTACACTTTGCAGTGAGCGCAATGTGCTTTTCTTTTACTCTAGAATTCTCAACTATTGATGGTTGAGTGTGTAATTTGAGCAGGGAAGCGCCTGCATTGTGCACATTTTGGGCATTATATTGTCATAATCTCTAGATTTTCCTCGTGTACATGAATCATGAGACTTTGACTCTTTGAGCTGTTGATGGCCCTATAAAAGCGTAAGGGTATGTATTATGTATATTAGCATTTTATGTATATATTATGTTGTGTTGAGGTTTTTCGTTTGAACGAGAACTCCAGGGATTATCTAAATATCTGCATAGTGCAACTTATAACTGAGGATGGCTTCAACTTGACCTGTGAAAAGAATAGTTGGCCGGAACAGTCGCGATTACGAAGAGCGATTACAGATATGATCATGTTCGTTCAGAGAGAAGTAAAAAGACGATAATCTTCATAGAAATAGAAAGAATAAGACACGAGCAAGAGATCAATGGCCACAACGTATCACAGCTATCATTATAATATAATCGTGGTGTAGTGTGTAGTAAGATGTTATGCATGGAATTAGTTTTATAGGATAGAATACCATACACAACAGGAACTTACACATGCTTGCACACATGGAGAGTGCTATGAGCATTATGAATGTGGATTAAATTGCTGTTGAGGTTCCTTTCTTTCCTGCTTCTGCTTCTCTTTTGAGCTGGAATTTTGCAATGAAATTCCAAGCATACTTGATTAATGGAATCATTTTCAAGGAGACGATGATAATGACAATGAGTTGGTTGAGGATGTGTTGATGGATTTGAGAGGACCGTTTAGTGTGCAATTTGTTAAGTAGTCCTATATACACACAACATGCACACAGTATTTACAGCATTGTATTTCCTATTATTATCATCATCATCACAGTTTGGGTTGATTTGACAAAACGTAAATACATACGACCTGGGCGGTTTGTCCTAACATGTTGGGGTTGAGGGAACGCTGTCTCTTCCTTATTTATATTTACTTTGGGTTCAATAAATCATTAGGCTTTGTGCACTATATGCGTTGTGTGCAAACATATGTGCATGGTGGGGATTGAATAGTGAATTGACGCAAAACCAAAAGGAATTGCGTGTACACACTTTTATGTATGAAAATAAATATTCTCCATGTCTTTTTCCACTACGGCGATGAGCTGTATCAACAGCAGTTGTATTAGATTTATGTATGTACATTTGTACATGGTATGTGGGCCTTTCTTTCCTTTTAAACGATTATTATATTTATTATTACGTAATATGTATGATACAATGTGATACAATTTTAAGCGTGCAGCTAGAATGTAAATATTAGGTACGAACTGCATGCTTTGCTTAAAATTCATATTAAGTATCTATATGATTGCTGGCTTTGGCAATGACAATGAGATGAGGGCAGGACACTAAAAGTGGAATCAAAAGCCATATTTGTATTGGAGCCAGAAAATATGGTAAAATTTCCTTTCTATAGTCCGAATTTCCTATATATGCAACATTCTAGTTATTAATATCAAAAGGAGAAATGGAGAGGAATCGACAAAGTTTGTTCCTGTGAATGTGTGTGCGTAAACTGTGAATTGCATTGTACGTGTGTGCATAGCCAAGGTTGTCTGTATACTTGTCGTTATGACACGATATGTACATATCGATAGGATGACACCGTGAACATCAACTCTAGAGGGTTTCTTTGACAAAACGATGAAACGAAGGGGACTAGATAAAAGCTTCAATATTGATCATGGACTACAACGACGACAGACTGAGATACATAGAAACAGTGAAGATACAGCCAGAATGAAATCAAGTGAGAGAAGAAAGAAGAGAAAGAGATAGAGAGGAAACTTCCGCATAAAAGGAGGAAAGGAATAGAATTCTTGGTGCGTAGCTAATGCAAGGCGTTATAGTAATGTTTTATTAAAACCCGTGATTTATTGCGGCTTGCATACTGTTGTTCCTGGTTTCACTTTTGTGTCGAGTCCAAGTTCACTAGTTTTACACAGACACAAATGCATCAGGCAAGCAGGCATTGGAGGTCTGCTGCCGCTACTGCTGGCAAGCAAAATTTTCTATGAGTAGGGTATTATAATCATAATGCTAGTATGATATGATATGATTTTCTTGCTCCTAAGAATTTACGTTTACGTTTTACTGTAGAAAAAGAGAACGAAGAAATAGAGGAAGAAAGACAGAGTGAGGGAATGTGGAGAAAGACAGGCACAGACACACGCGTGTATGTATAACAGTTTCCTAGGCTCCCAAAACATGGACATAATAGGAAGGAACCGAGTGGGAAAAGACGCACACATAGGGCGAGAAGCTTCATATTCATATCAAAACCTCGATGATTTGAGTTTCATCGTCTGGATTCAACTCCATTGTTTTCATTGTCGTGAGCAAAGCACTCTTTCAAGCTACTGCCAATGCGAATGTCCGTGTTCATACCATACCATACTATTTCATTCTTCTCAGCTTCCTTCCATGGAGTGACGTATGTATTTCGACTTTTCTTCAGCCAAATACATACCCTCCGTAAGTATAGTTTCAGATGTGTACATATACATACATAGTCAGTAAGGAACTTTGTATTAGTCCCTATTTCTCATTCTCTTGGTTTTCTTTTAGGAACAGCTGAAAAGACGTGTCCATACTGAAAATAAATTGTCTCTCTTTCTTTCTCCCAATTTCTCTCTCACTTCCACTCCTTTCTTTCTTTGTGTCTATACAACCTAATATAAAGTCTAAATGTAAAGTACATTCATAGTTCATAGTCAATCCAGAGGGATTCTACACAATTTTGAAAAGCATTGTAAATATAATACCTTTTCTTCATCGTACTCCATCTTTGGTCTATATATTATGTTGTAACTTTTTACGCTTAAGATAGTTTTTAGTACGAGCGCAAATACAGACACACACACACATGCTCAAGGGAAAGTAAAACTACTTTCCGTTATTATTATCAGTCGAAAAAAGGAATCCCGTTCAATGTTCACATATCTATAGTGCAGTGGGATGTCCCGGACCAAGACCAAGACTGGAGAAAAAACGACAACGGCAGTCAAAATCAAAGCAAAACTCCCACATATGCATGCATGCGTATGTATTGAGTTTTGTGTTTATAATAAAATACAGTCAATTCTGTTGTCTGTGGGTGTATATATTTGTATGTGTTTTATTATGTTCCTCATCCTCTCAGTCATTCACTCAAGCTTCTCGCTTGATTTATACGTGAAGTTTAGTTTTATCACGAAAGAATAGGAGAAAGGAAGGAAGGCCGAAAAAATTTTCCTAATGGAAAAGTTCTGAAAACTGAAACTGAATTTTGTCTATCACTCTTTCTCTCTAGTCTCTGTATTATTGTATGTGCAATATTGTGGTATACTTGGGGGGGGGGGGGTTGTAGAATATGATATTGAAGAAGCATCAGCTAGGAGAACAAACCAAAGTCCTCTATCCTTTATCTGTGTTTATATATGTAGATATGTATCATAATGGACCAAATTTCGTTGTGTTTTGCGGTATCTTTTTTTTAGTTTTTTTGTCGAGGTACTCCTTCACTGTCGTCATTTTCTTTCTGTTTTCCTCAATCTACTGTGTCATCTTTCTAATACAGATATTGAGAGAGAAAGAAAGAGTAAAGGAGTCACAAGGTTCAGGTCCAGGTTCACTCTTCACTCCTGTCGTTGACTCTTGGATGTCGGATGTCTCTTTCTCTTTGTGTGGTGGGTTGTCTTTGACTTGAGGCAATAGTATCAAAGTCGCAGCTTGTATTTTTATATTTATATTTATGTAAACTGAAAGGGAGACAGACAACTGGGGAAAAGAAGGAAAAACAAGGGAAGGGAGGAAGTATATGGCAACTTGTACTAAACAACAACGGGGGAAGAAAACTAACGGAAAGAAGAAGAAGAAGAGAGGAAGGGGATAAGGAAGTCGTATTGTATTATGGATACTTTCTTCAGAGGAGAAGGAGGATGTCGGGAGAAACTAGCTTAATATATTTGTATCTGTAGCGGCTTGAGAGTTAAGAGTTTTGGGGGATATTTCTTGTCAGATTGAGCAGCATGAAGCCGAAATCGAGAGCGGTGCAAGAAAAATAAGAGTGAGTGAGTTCATTTACAATTCAAGAATGTAAGTAGCTGTAGAAACAGTATGGTATTCGTATTCTCTTTATGCATTGTGTCTTGTTTTCCCCATATGATCTATGTCTATAACCTTGGGTAGGGTATTCTGATGTTGCACCAATTCCTGAAACTATTACATATTATTTCTGTGTACTGTCTTCTCATATTTGCGTAGGGGATCAAAAGTCATTCATTTTTAAGTAGATATCAGTTGAACCCGCTTGCCAATATTTGGTGGGATAGACTCATGTCAAATAAAATGTTTTCTCTTCTTCTTTGCTTTATTCCTGTAAGGTTGAAATAGGATAGGAAATTCGAAAATATTGAGACTTTAAAAGAACAACAACCGCAGTCAAACCAAACCAGAATCGTGTTTTTTTTCTACACTACATTACATGTGTATTCTACACAATGTACTACATCATCAGAATCAAACAGAAGTTACACTTGCTCTGTTTTTGGTTTTCAATCTGTTTTGACACCATGAACCTTTCTTTATTCAGGTTCTTTGGCTTTGTTGATGTCCGCTTTACCTATAGGACGTATAATACAGTGTATAAATAGCGTACTTGTTTTCTCTTTTCTCTAGCTGTTTCTCGCTCTTTCTTTCTACTTCCATTACATGATGGAGTTTTAAAAGTTTTATTTTATTTTGAAGTCAATATTTTTCTTCCTCCTTCATTCCATCTCATCTATCTAAAAATTTATTTGACACATTTTTTGAATGCACTTATGTAAATATCTACAATCTACACGTAGATATCAATATCTCTATAGGTCCATTATTTAATGCGAGTTCGTCACTTATATTCATAGCTATTTCTTTTACATTGAGTTTAGTGCTGTTATTGGCTCGAGTTCTCTATAAAGCTAAATTCAAACTATTCCTTTCCATTCAATTGGTTTAAATTGTGTGCACCCCTCTCTGAAATTCAATATGTTTTAAAAGGTTTGACTTTGGAAAGGACTAGGAAAAAAGTCCAAGTCGTCTCACATTTAGAATTTATAATGCATTTTCTCCTTCTGTAGATACAAGCGAGTACGAATGTGCGGAGAGAGAAATTTAAAACGTGGACAGATAAAATAAATGCTTTGTAAAATAACATCATACATTCAGCCACAATCCACAAAAATAATAACAACGACAAAAAAGGTGAAATGAAGGACGCTTTCTATACAATATGTTATGTTAGGTTGTTCATTTTTGTACGTGAAATTGATGTTACTACTTACAATTTAAGTAACTGAGAGTGTATTTGTGTGCACATTTTAACCATATAACCGAGTATGCACGACACAAGCTTGGTAGCGATGTATTATGTAAGTGGAGATAAACTCTCGGTAGTTTTTTCCTTTTAGAAGGCAGTACATTTAAATCTGTGAAACGAGACTGAGAAAAATGGGTAAGACCTACTATGTAAATGTAAACATGGATAATGTATCTTATACTTACTTTTCCTCAATACACCTACCATACACCCCTATATGTGTTAGATTCAAGTTATAAGAAAAAAAGAGTTGGCTTTCAAGCGCTTTAACCTTACCTTACATAATATCTCCCATCTCTCATTTAAGACTTTTTGAAAATGAATTAATGGAGAAACCTAGTACATGTGGACAGGGAAAAAAGAAATTGAGCTGGATGAAGCTGGAGAAGTAATCAGAAAGCGAGAGAGAGAGAGGGAGAGAGAGAAAATGCCGAGTGCAATTCAATACGACCAAATATTTAATGTGTAAATGTGTACCTTCTTATATTCAGAGTTTGTTCAACTTCAACTATATATTTCAATGGAGATTACATTGCATACATATTTTTATCACTTTAGCCGGGCGCAGCATTACTTTGTTAGAATAAGAAATCTTAGTCATATTCTTTTCTTGGCATAAAATTAATCAAGCAGGACTTAATATATATGGAGATGGAGATGAAAAAAGCGGGAGCTGGTTTACGAGTAGTTATACGAATGAATGCAATTCAATGTCTTGTTTTGTTTTAATGGAATAATGTTGAATGTTTGTAATCAAAAATTTTCATGCATGCTGCTGGAACGTCCGGGAACGTCTACTGTTTTCAGATTTATGAACATGAAAAGTGAATTGCTCCACCATTTGTTTTGTGTAGATTCAATCATTCACATTGAGATTACTACTTCCACCAATAAAAATAATAATACTTAGTACTATTTGTAGAATAGGGTTTGAAATAAATAAATGCGTATACATATGGACACTTGTAAGGTTAGCACTGGCGTTAATGCAATGCTTTAGGGGATTAAAAAATTATCCATCCTTGCAGCTACGGCATTATGATTGTAATGGGCATTTGTTTATTTTACACCAAATAACTACTGGAAAAAACTGTCCGTTCATTTGCGCTAGTAGATTGCACGCAGACATTTTTGATTTTTATCCTCGAGTCGGGAGTAAAATCATAATAATAATAATATCTGTTATTATGCATTTAATTTTTTGTTGCAAAAATCGTTTTCACTGTATTGGAAGAAGAGGGAAAAGAAAAAGAGTTGGTGGAGTCGTCATGATGATCATCTTCGTCTTCATCACAGTTGTCATGATCTTACTCTTGGCCTTCTTGATATTATATTACGACTTTTTGTTGTGTATATACGATTCCTATAGATACAATACACAACAGAAAATGCACAGTGAAGTAGTGTAATCATAGTATTACGAACTGCATTAGCTGGTAGTGGTAGGATGGATATTATGACGGGTTGAAGCCAAAGATGATGGTGTATGTATGTACATGTATTTAACATGTATGTTCTGTGTATATATGTATCGAGAGAAAAAATCGTTTATAGCAACGCTTGATTACACCTCGAGTAGTACGAAAAGAGAGGAGTCAGAAGGGACGGTAACCTTTCGCCAGAACTGGAAGAACCAGTTTCCATCCATCTCTTATTTTCTTTTTCTATGTACCATGTACACAGTAGAATTACTAGAAGGCGAGTTGTGTACGACACAACAGCAACAAAACAGGAGAAGAGGAGGACGAAGAAAGAGAAAAAAATGAATAAATCCTCTCTTTCTACCTGTACTTTTTAAACAATAGGCAGAGTTTTATGTACGTCTACTGATGGTGTGTAACTAGAGCTTAGGTGAGTTGAATTGAGCCAAGCTGAGCTGAGCTGATATGCAGTGCACAATACACACATTCTGCCATGTCATAAATAAGGTTTGCATATGTGTTTTCTTTATATATTAATATTATTATGGATGTTGATATATAATACCCACATTAAGTGTTTCTACTTTTTCTAGTATAGAGGACACGCACATAGAAATGGAGATATGTGATACGATTCAATGTTCGATGGTCATAGATATAATATAATATAATATTTTAACCAAGTTCCGTTGATTCATTATAAGCACTAAACACCACTCTCCGTAATATCGGTAAACCTAGTGGTTTTCTTATTCTTCTTCTGTTTTTCTTTTCTATTGAGTCTCTGTTTTTTAAACAAGTGAACCAAACCATAAGGAATAGCTTACTTTTCTTGCCTCTGCAGGTTTTACAAGGTGTTGTACGTACGTTCTTCTTGCAAGCCTCGACGTTGACTTTAACTCTGTGCTCAAGTTGTAGTTCACTGGCACTTTTTTCATCTGAAGAATAATGTTGATTCTTGCTACTACATTACATATAGTATTATACATATATATATAAATAATATGTGTCCAACACACAAGTATGAATTTGAAACTTCAATTTGAATGAATATCTTCATATGATTCGAGGTAAAATAATGGAAGTTAGGAGAGGATTGTAAACGTGGAAGGTGGATGGAGAAAAAAGATGAAAATAAAAGAGCAAAAACACTTTTTGCCTTTGCTCAGGATAATTTCTTCTACCTACAGGTCTGTATTTTGTTTTGCAGGGCAAGCTAGATGTTTTGCTGTAGAAATGGAACATCCATGTACACCAATTTACACTATACATCTGAGATAATTATATTCGCATGCTGTTATGTAATAAATAGCTATGTACACGACTAGTTCTTTTCTATGTGTTTTCTTTATAGGGAAATTCTGTATTACTGTGCAAGTATGAAGGGATTCAAGGTTTTTGGTTTGAAATACAATACATAGCAAAATGTGTGATGAGAGACTTAATATTTAGTTCTGTCACATTTATTCGAGCGACTAAATTAAATATCTTGCAAAGAATCTTTCTTTACTGTTGATGGTTTTTTGCTCAAAGTTCCCGTAAGGTTCTTTGTTTTCTGCATCTTTACTTCTTCGATGTCGATCAAGTCCTCAATCTCAGCTAAACTATGCTTTACTACAGTATAGTTTTTTATGGAAAAAAATAAAATGCAATTCTCTTTTTACGATGTTATACTACATTGTGAAACCAGGGCTAGGATCGGATAAACCGTTCTCCTCATGACATTACATTATACATACAGTAGACATTTGGAGTTTCTCTCTTTTTAAAAAAACGAAAACTAAATAGTATGATGGTGATCTTCAATCCTGATATTGAGATGAGCCGTAATGTACAGCAGTAATAATAATGTATATTATTTTATATCATTCTTCATTTTCATGATCAGAGTATGTCAAAAAAATAAGAAGAATATGCTTCAGCGCCGTATGGAAAGTCGTAAAAGTTTTTATTTAACGACTTTTCTCCACTTGTCTCTGTAGATTTTGCTAATTTATTAAAGTTTTTTTTCTAACACTGTTTCTTTGATTTCCACTGATATTTAAGACTTTGTTGTCCTGACTGCATAGAAAAGGATGAGATGGCTGCTGGCAATTTTGTCTTTGTCGTTAAATTGTTATCATTGTCGTTGTCGTATGAAAAGTAAGAAGGGACAGAAGAGTGGACTTTGGACAAACCAGAAATGTAAATTTGAAAATGATACTTTATCCCTCTTTCCTACAATCAACATGCATGTTACTTTTTTCTTTGCTCATTTTTACATATTGTCCCATTTACTCGTAGTTACATTATATACATTATACATGGATGAATGTTTGTCCAAAGTAATTTATTATATTTTATGGATTTACTCCAATGATATGAATGTGCTCATACTCAATTCAATTCAACGGTTCATTGCAAAAATCTACAGAATATTTAAAGGATTTTGACGGGATCCTCAAACAAAGTAAATTCTTTGTATGTATGTTCCATGTTCAGCAATTCAGCTTCAATGTAAATTGTTTTCCCCCAAGATGACTCTATGTCACATTTTTATTGTAGTTTTTTAGTTGCGTCTCTTCTTCTCTTAACGTGTGCAAAACTCTTTTGATTCTTGACTTGACTTGACTCAGGAGACACACAAAAAGTATGTACACCCCATAAGACGTAGAAAGAAGTGATAGTTTGGCAGAAAACTTCTTACGTTAGTTTTACTCTATAATATATCCGTCGGGAAGGAGCACATGAGCAATTTATCTATGAGTGAGTCGACGAGTCTTTTCCATTCCACATGTGTGTGTCTTTTTATACGTTAGCGTAACATAACGCGTAGCGTAACGTAGCATACAACTAACATTTTTGCGCTCAAAGTTTGTACACTGACATAGATTTTGTCTTCGTATTCTTTTGCTTTTTTTTCTTCCTCTCCTTCTACAGCTGTATGTGTCTCCGATGGATTGGAATTTTAAGCGATATTCTTCCATCTCAAAACTCTCTTGACGTTAAAATCTCAATTTCTACTCCCTTCTTCCACTCTATTTAAAAGTTTCCTGGAGAGTGAAAACTCTCTGCATGTATTATGTGACGACTATTCCGTTCTCTGACTTCCTACTTTTGCCGTTTAGACCTTCTCCTTACAAAGAATATGCAAGTTAAAAAAGTCTCTGTCTCTCTCTCTCTCTCAACTCTTTCTTTCTGATGTGATTCTTCAGAAGGAACAGCGTCATAGTCACATTCTCTCAAAGAAGTAATATGGTATGGAATCTAGAACGGAATCTATGTACGTGGAGGGATCATGACGACTTTTACGCATATACTTTTATCTGGCAATATATCTCTGTAAATTTTTCTCCGAATTGGTTGACAATTGAAGAGAGAGTTGAAAGTTGTCATTAGTGTCGCAGTATTTTCATACTTGATATTTTCATATAACCTTATCTGCATGGACGTGAGTATATAGTTGAAACGGATCGGTCGATCACATCGCACATTGCTCATTGGTTCCTGTCTCTCAGACTGGCAATTCATCTTTTCCTCTATTCAAGATGCTTTCCATGTCAGTAAATTGAATCAGGCAGAGGTTGTTGAAACCAGGAAAGAAGGAAGAGTCGAGAAAGTTGAGGCGGAATGAAACGGAACGGAACTGACTGACTGATGGCATGATGCTCTTCTTGCTAGAGTCAGAGATGTATGAATGAAAAGATGGGAGAGATACAAATATAAAGTAGTTTGGTCTCCGAAAGTCTACATTCTGTGATGGAGCTGGAGTTAAGAGGAGTTTTGTGCTTTGTGTCAGTTGTTGGTTGTTGAATTGCACACAGATTCATGCATTTTTAGCCGTATACTTGATAGGCATGAGGAGTAAAGCACCTACATGAGTGCATACACATATACTATGTACTATGTTTATACTTATTCAGCTCTCTTGCAGTTCTTAATGAGATGGAAAATTTGTTTGATCACACTTGAAGGGCAATGCGATACAGCAAAAAGGAAGACAAGTTGGTTACACATATAAAACAAAACAAGCTTGTCTCTGCCTCTCTCTCTCTCTCTCTCTCTCTTCATATCCCTGCCTTTCTCTCTGGTCGCACTATTCAACTTTGGATGCGTGTATGTACGTATTATACTCGTTTTAAAAAGAGGAGAAAGAGAACCGCATGTGCATAGAAGCATTTATATGTTTGGAAGAGATAAAACGTGAGTTCATTTGGGCGCCAAGTCTCTTGTGTATTTTGTAGTACATTGCACATACATACTATAATACATATGGTTAAGCTCTGCTTTATTTTCCTCTCGTGCGTTGAATGGAAACAGTTTTCCTGCGTACAGATTTTCATTCTTTTCCTTTTCCAACCTCTGCACCGTTTACAC
>JAQIVE010002364.1:0-20161 GCA_034698285.1 Sminthurinus bimaculatus | reverse complement strand
ACATCACTAACTCAAATTCAAAAGTTTAGTTTATACAGAAAAAAACCTTTTACAACTAAACCTTTTTTCTTTGCTTTTTTAACTTTTTCTCTTACTCTCCTTTCATTCTTCATCATCCACTTTTTCTTGCCTTGGTTTGAGTGACATTTCAAAGAAATTTTTTGATCAGATGAAGTACCTTTTTCAACCAGGAAGAATCAAAAGGCTCATTCCATGCTCAAACTAACCATCTATAAGAAAGGAGAGACAGTGCACACACGGTGTGCACGGGGTTTCTTCAATTGTACGTAACAAATATAACCCAGAAAAACCAACAATAATATATTGTAACTACCCACCGAAATCATCTAAGTACCTACTTACATTTACTAGCTATTCAAATAAAATTAACGCTTGTTATAACATTACACACGAAATAAGATTTATAAAACTCATACCATCACTTTCTTTCAGCTCTAACAACATTTAACAATAAGATACACTACAAAAATAAACATAGGTAATATCGATATGTGCTAAAGCTGCTACTTGACTTTTATGCTTGTGTGTTATGCACATGCATGAGCCGCATTGTTTTTGTTACATACTTGAGGCACTTGAACGAATTAAGAATAAATAGATAATAAAATGTCAGTGAAGGTACACTATAACTTGGGATTTTTATTCTTCTCTTCTGTACGGTGTACATCGAAAGTTACGATAAAACTTTTCTCTCTATCCTTCCTAATTTCTTTATAATAACTCCACTTCCAGATTAAGGATGAAGGCTCCACACCAGGTCGTCGCAAAGCAGACATGTACAGTGTACATACAATCACGTAATGAAATGGAGAGTTTGCCTGCACAACCATTATGTACTTATTAGATTATGATGAAAAAAACTTTAAAGTCTCTCTCTCTCTCTCTCTCTCTCTCTGGAGGAGAGCTGCCACGCGGGCTAGAGGTCACATTCAAGTAATACATATATCATCATATCATAAGTATTTTATATATTACAATGCATTGTAGGATAGTAGCACAGCAGCCATGCAGACAACCAGAAAATGTTTCTGCAGAAGATTTTCATATTAATACATATGTATCTGGAGAGACAGAAACTTTTAGTTCAAGGAAGTTACATATTATAAAACACTGAGTACTGAGGATAAATAATACGAATATATATTTCATATTTCAAGTACAAAAGCCAGTAGCTCTCCCTGTAGAAGATGTTTAATAGACCACCTACTATGCACCTGCATAGTACGCCCATTATGAGAATATCTTGTCAGCAAGGAAAAAAAATTCTAGAATTTTCCCTGTCCGAAACGAATGCCCGAATGGAGTGTCAAAGACTTTTCATATCAGCAGATATTCTGCCATTTCCACTTTATAAAACATTTTCTCTCTCTCTCTCTCTCTACACCCGCTTAACTTGCCATCATTCCTGTCTCTGTCTGTTTCTCTTTCATTTCATGCTAATTTATTTCAAGGGCTCACAAATCAAACAATGGTGAACTGTAGAGATAGCATATATATACGTATATATAGATAGATATACATCTAGTAGCATAGGTACAGCAGTATTGTTATTATTATTAATAAGCCCCATGCGTCCATGTGTGTCCTCATGGATTTATTGCACTTACTCCTTGTACTTGTATCTCTCGTAAAATACCATTATAACAATACAACATTCACTATATCATACACATAAGTATACTATGACTACGTGTGTGTGTTTCTATGCTTGTTATTATTTAACATTGTATCCTCCATGACCGCATGTACACACAAATGCATGTACATACCTCACCTTCATAACTAATAGTTTCATGACACTCAACAGCGTATTTTACTTTCCCTCTCTTCTGCGCTATACATACTTACATTATGGGTATGCACATATATAAACGAGTACTTCGAAACGCATCCTATAATTTAAATCCATGTTTTAACAGTAAATATGCTTTTAAATCATATTCACCGTCTATTATTTTACAGGTTAAAACCTGCCGACCAAAAGCTGGCCGAAACAAATTAGCAACTACCGACTTGAATTCTGTCCGCTTACAAATTGGCTAGCTCTGTTTTACTGATACTGGTATTTTTTTGAATTTCGAAGACACTTTTCAAACCCAACCAGGATTTAAAATGATTTAGGAATGCATGAAATGAAAATTCACTTGAAAGCAAATATTTATTCGTGCATCAACATGTGGTGTAATGAGCCAAGAATAAAACCACAATTTGTTTGTATCAAGCACACACACACACAGCCACTGTAAGATGTGTAAAAATTTCCTGTTTATATTCTGATTGTTTTGATGACATGTTTTACAAGCAAATATGTACACAGTGCATGTTATCAAAACTTTACAGTACAGGCATGAGGTTATGAAGCATGTCTATATACATATGACAGAGAATTAGAAATATGTGTTGCGTATTGTAAAATACAATGGCAAAAGAGGGTTGAGCGCTGAGAGTGCCTTTTCTCTAGATGTATAATTTGATATTATAATAAATTACATGGAAATCCTTTGGAATGGCACAATGGGATAAATGGAGAGTAGACAGGCTTGTAGCTTCTTCGTTTTTCCACTCTGCAAAAATGACAAGTTGAAAAATTCAAATCGGATTTACCTTGCATACTAAATATCTTCACACGGCTCCTGGATTTTTCACGCCATCGCAATACTTACATACAAAGCCAACAGATAGTCACAGAAACGTCCACTTTACACCAGCGTCCAAATCTCGAGAAGCCACTCGTTTTCTGCTATTGAAATTTGCCCGTGACTTTTCCCTGTCATTACTCCTTGGAAAAATCCACATGTGCACATTCCTACTTACATTTGAGTATATGTATATGTATTTATGTCATTGCATTTTAGATTTGTAAATACTCTGGAAGTAGAGTCCTTACGAGTCCATAGTTAAAAGCTAATTGCATTCACAATGCAACACACAGCACTACAGAATAAGTTTTGTATGTAATACAATTATCAAGACAAAACTACAAAAGTTTACTTCAAATTTATTCAAATAACTAAAATATGTGTAACTGCCAAACTAATAATTTGGAAGTGTGTACTTACTAAAATTGGAAATTATACCGAGCAGCAACAGCGCTATTACATTATGTAGGCTTTGATTACATTTTACAGAAATGTGTACACAAAGAAAATGAAGTACGGTATTTCCGCTTTTCGTGATATTGCTGTCACCCTCCTTGAAAACTTACTGTATGATATTGTTTCATGTTTCATAATATAATAATATGAAATTCATACATTTATGGTCCTGATCCTGCAGGAAACTACTACAGGAATTATGTATTCAATTAATGCTGATTCTAAAATACATATGAAACATAATCTAATATGTACTTTACTCTAGTCCACATACATTTTCCAGTCTCAACATTTGGACCAGAATCACCGTTTTAAAAGCCAGAGAATGAGAAAAACTAACTATATGGAGAGAGAGAGAGAGAGAAAGAGAGAGAGAGAGAGACGCGTGGAACAGCTGTTCCATCAAATACATTACCCGACCTCTTTTCCATACTGTCACTCAAAGCTCATGTCAACTACTCTTCAAAGCCATTATTAGACAAAGCTCTAACTTGTACACGTTGCTCAAAGTTAGTCACATTATCTGTATTATGTAAATACGGTAGAACAGTGAAACAGTGAGGAAGACGACAGAGAGAGAACAAAGATCCGCATTATACAGATTTAGAATGTTATAACACCAATGCAATTGAGCAGAAGGAAAGGAATCATAATACATAATTTACAATTCATGGAGGAAGAGAGACGTACAGAGATGGGGGCAGAATTAAATACAATCATATTACATAATATGTATGCATAGGATGTGTGTTGGTTTGTGTACTCGCGTCATCTTTATAATCTCTCTTGTGGTTTCACTCTTCGTATTAGTATCAAATCTAATCTAATGTCATGTAAAGTGAAACAAGCTGAACTCTATATCCATCTATAACACTTGCACTTCCAGGCATGTAAAAACACACTTGTACAAGCACAACTTGTATCTCTCTGGTGTAGATTTTGAGTCTTTAAAAAATATGATGTACACAAGCAACAACTTATGAGCTGCCTGCCAACAAGCTCATAGTATGCGCATATAATACGCACATATATTTATGTAAGAAATCAAGAAGCTTTCTCATCATCACATTAAAATGAAGAAGAAACTGGAAAAAATGACTAGGAAAAAACAAGTTAAAAGTGTCATGAAGTCCCAGCTTCCAACTGAATGCCTGTTGTTAAACTTAAACTTGTCACACCCATCTTTATTTTTTCATTACTATTTTTTTTCTCCGTTTAAAGATTTAGTTTATGACACAAAGACTCCTTTAACTACTCAGAGTTATGAGGCATAGATATCTGATCTTGGTGACGCTTGAACGAGCTAATAAAAGTATTACTTTCACAATAAATTATTGTGAATTTCCCCTTTAACCTGGAACTCACTGTTTTCCCCGAATAAAAAGCTCTTTCACCTCTAATTTTATTACTTCATTCAAAAAGCGCAAAGATGGAGAGTGGGGAGGAAATCTAACACAGAAAAAATCGTGCACAATGTTGTACGTTGTAACTTTTAATTTCAAACTGATTTGCCATTGACCAAAATTTAATCCCTTAAATAAACATTATGGAATCATAACAATTTTTGAAACACAAAAATGTGAATTTGGATTTAAATAAATCCTTCTGTTAAATCTCGATTCTCTTATTTTTATTCAGAACTCATAACATTTTACAATGCGTAACTACAAAAGAAAATGTAAATGTTTTAGTAAGACAAAGTATTGAGTTCGGGGTCTCCGAAAAACCAATACAACTCCAGACTTATGGCAGACTTACTTCGTATTGAATATGTAAAATAGGGGTCTACATAAACATATTGGATGTAGATCTACTCTCTATACTATATATGCAGGATACAAGCTGTTTTGGAGGTCCAGTGAGTGAGGTTTTCCTGATGTAGGTTTACACTTATATTTACATCAACTTGTACCAAATCCGACGACACAAAGTCGGCAGGCAGGCATGACAGGTCGTCAGCCAGTTAGTCAAATCAAAATCACATATGTACTTGATGTATCGTGAATGAGCATATTCCAAGCGCCAGCAGTCAAACGGACGACATCGAATGACCGTAAGATATAAACCAAAACACTACATTAAACCACTGCAGCAGTAGTCAACAGTCGCAGTTGGACTAAACAAAAAGACTAAACAAAGAGAGTGAGATAGGAATTGTAAATTGTAAAAGGCAATCCGTCAAATACCACCAAGCTATCTGTCAGCCACTGTAGTGTGTTCCATACAGTATACAGTGCGCATAGTGTACATTAGACATGTTTAGAAACAGACAGGGGTTTGAATTTAATACATGCGTCATTTAAAATTGAAATAGTTTAGTAGCTATACTATTACCAGCATATGCTGGGAAGGGCTGCCTTGTAATACACAAGACGCCGAATTCACCATGGCCCACAGTGTTATTGCAAAAATAATTGACCTCTCTTCGGTCAATTTTTTCAGATTGGTTATGCATGCGATTACGATGTATAGGTCATATGGTAAAGGCTCTAAGCCAAGTGTTACTCGTGATGTACCATGTTCTGACGAGGAATTTCTAATAACCGGCCCTTCTGACGATGAACCTTAGTTACGTTATACATGCACACTAAAATATACGTTGTGCGTACACACTCAATGTAGTCGCGTTTGCATATCTCAAGACGTTATGGATATGGATAGTTATTTACATTGCATTATAACACTTTGGACAGTATGTATGCAAACAAAATGGTTACTTCTGTTTCAAATATCTAAGTAAACGAAAACCAAAAAAAAAAAGAAGAGGATGGGCCATGTGACAAACCCGTATATGATACATATAGATGGATGGATTTGTATATAGATTTGTTTTTGATGTGCATACTTATACATATACGCACAAGGTTTTGTTTATGTAAATATGTAAAGTGTGCCATGGAGTTGAAGTTCAGTCGATACTGCAGCTACTAGATATTAGGTACTTTTCTTTCACTCCTCGTCTCAGATCGCGACGAAAGCTTCACATCTTTCATCTTTCACCCAGGTCTTTTCACATTTAATCCACCCGTCAAAACATTTCCGAGGGTCTCCTCTTTGGCTATATTTATTTTCTTTTTTAAATATTCGAATTTTTTTACTTTGAATCCTTCCCGACGTATTTTCCCCCTTTTGCTTCGGATACTATCCTTTGTCTTCATTTTTAACTTTCTTCTGCATTGAAATCCCTACACATTCGTTCAACTTTTGTAACTTTCCATATGTAAGAAAATTTTGAGACACTTGCAAGCTGTATAATAATGTTGATAACAATACGGTCTTCTTGAGCTTTTTAGGCCTTATAGTTTGTGTAGATTCGTACAATGAAAATCCTTCGGTATTCAACTGCATAATTCTCCTTCCATTTCGCTGTTATGTTTCATAGCGTGATGTTTTGGTGGATGAGACTAGACGAGGTGCTAGTCGCCGCAAAAACATCCAAGACCAAACATTAGGAGGGGAAAATATAGATAAAACGCACCACTTGTTCAAAGAAGAATAACAAAAATTCATGCATAAATACACCATAGTCGTAATACAATATATGTGGTCGGCTCATAACTATGTGGCTAGCTGACCGGCTTTTATTTATCCTCAGTTCTTGCTCGAATTACTGTCCATGATCAAAATATACAACATAGTTATTACAAAGAGGAGGTAAGGAGCACTTTGGATACTCACCCTAACTATGAATATGATACACCCACACACTGCATATACCGTCTAGTTTGGGTGGGCATAAGTATTCAACATATTTGTGTACAGTACACATAAGTATTATAGTGTATCTTTATATACTTTCTACTTTTCTCGTCATTTTTACTCGGCTTGTACGCAGATAAACCTTTTTTATGTGTGTGTTTGTATGTACCAAGATGGGTGGCTTTCAGCTTTTACGACAAGTATAATGCACACAAACGAAATAAGCTTTCTTTCCGCTGCAAACACACAAACACAAACAAACAGAGTCATAACTTATGGTTTGTCTGTCTTTGAGTAACCACAACCATGTACAAAATATGAAGAAAAAATAGTATGACTATACACTATACTGTACTGTAAACAGTTACAGTAACTTTGGCATAGGTCATGCATTCATATTATGATTTTCAACTAATTCTACTTGTACCATGCAAAAGGTCACATACACAGCCGTTCATCGCCTATCATATTATCACGGTCCAAAAGAAAACGGTCTCATGGTTGACAAAGAAAAAAGTGTATCCTTTTTCATGAAATTCAAAGATGGTCCCTAGCTCCGTAAATGTATATAAAAATATGCTGCCCTTTTTTCGAAATCCTCTATTGTACGTTTTTAAGCTGATAAACGTAATCGAAAGCATGCGAGAATCATACACAAATACAATAAAATGTACTTGTCTAACTTGAGTAACACAATATGGAGAATAAAATATACAAGTTATAAATAATAGGATGGAAGAATGGACAAAACAGCGGCTGTCAGTAGTCACAACACTAATTGTACTCTCCCACCTTATAAGAAGCTTACATTGCTTACTGTGGACGAAAAGAAAAAGGAGGGAGGAGGAGTTAAACACGGCATTTACAATTTAAAGTTTTCAATGAATCCTAAACTTTCATACTCATTGTCAACTTTTTATTTTGTATAAATATTGAAATTTTCTCTCTCAAATACTACTAATTTATTCCTAATTTTTTCCTTTGTCCCCACAATACAGAATGAGAACAAATAAATACCGTAAATGAATAACACATAAATATAGGATGCATAAACAGAAGTCACACGGACACGTTTGGATTTTGAATTTTTTGCATTTGAATTCTGATATGTTTGATACATACGTTTTCGTCTTTTCTATTCAAATTCTAAAATCTCACCTTTTATTCGGGTTGTTTATAGTTTATAGTCGTACCTATACAAACTTTTTTGATGATAATCATGATGATTGGTCTTTTGAGGGTAATAAAAATTATTACAATTTTTTCTCACCAAGTTCTTTGCCCTTCCTTGGAATTTTCACACTTCCAGGATAAAGTCACTATAAACTATGTTATATTACGTAATAATAAGTGTATGTATATAAAAGTAACCACAAATGATAGGTGGTTGAAAATGTAAATGAAGAGTCATTAGGTGAAAATGAGGCTTTCCCTACACACGCAATATCGTGTAATGTAGATCAGAAATAGAGGCTCGCTATAGGAAAGGAAATTATTCTTCCACTACGGGAGGGCAACATCAGAGAAAAGACCAAGCTCACACTTTACTGTATTCAGTGTTCACACTATCATCAATTTTTTGGCACCTGTATGCTTACAGCATTGCCGGTGATGAATGTAAAAACGTTATGAAAAAATGCTCGTATTAACGTGCATGGGAATAGTGTGTATTAAGCCTTTGCTTATTTTCAAACTGAACTGTAATTCTTATTACTTTTATTACGGCCGTATTACAGAATAATGATGATGATAATTGTGATTATTAAAGTACGAGCAGCATCTACATGGCAATAGCATAACAGCCGCTGCCAAACTGAATTATACAACAATATAACAAATACGATAGCCAGGATCTGGAGCCCTTTGGCCAAACCACCTATGCAGTACTTTTTGATTTAAATGCAAAACACGATACATGTTACATCCACCACACGCAAGGAGTACACAAATAGTGTAGACACACTCAAGAGGAAAACCAAACAACAACAAGAACACAACAATAACCAAAAGTCATCATACTGTGTGTGTCTCTTTCTTTCTCTTCAAACCAGCTTCTAACTATTCTTTGGGATGAAATGTGTACGCATACGTAATGCACAATTGTAAAGGTAACTTGAGTTTGATGCGTGATAAAAAGCAAAGCAAATACAGCAATAAGAAAAAAACCCATCCTGCCGCCATCAGTCATAACTTGACAACCTGGTAAAATACCACATGGTACACAAATAGAAGCATAATGGTTGACTTTGGGCAGTCAAGAAGATTTTTCTAAAAACAAATATACCCGAGCCTTAATGACGATTACAGTAGGTTATTAAGTGCTTTTAATTTGGAAATAATTCCACAAATTTTGTCCTTGTCTTTACAAGAAATATATGTACGATGAGATGATGCACAGTTTGTTTTTTCTCTTATCTTTCTGGTGCCATTAAGGAGCCGCAGTAGTAGAGACAATAACAACACCACACGCACATCTACGAATATCTGAATACCTGAATTATGCACAGTAAACAAAGAACGTGTATAAAATACTCATAAATAGAGATACCTTTGTATCCACAAAAATACATAACACAGAGCGATAATGTAGGGAAATCATTTATAATTATTTACAAATTAGTGGACATGCCGCTTTCAGATGTCTGCCTGTTGACCATTATCTACCGTCATCATCATTATCATCATCTCCTCTTCCTCTGATGCATATATATATATATGGCGTCGTATAAAAATATTATGAAGTTCGTTGTACTAAAAATTCTATGTCTTGTTATGCATCATCTCCTCTATAAAAATATTTCTTTCTTGCAGTTGCTTGCAATGCAAAGTTGTAAACGGCTGCGTCGACGGCACAATCTAACACAAGGAGAAATCCATCATCACACTTCAACGTCGTTAGCTTTATACATACTTTTAGTGTGATGGTAGGACCTTCGCCTGTAGTAAGCCTCCGCTCCGTTTTTCATCTGTATCCCGTGATGAAACCCGAAAAGGGGATAATTATGACACAAGCATATGCATCACAGGACAGTTGTCACTATTAAATATATTAGTGAATTGTATTAAAGAAACACAGCATATTAAGAGTCTCACATTTTTTATCTCCTTTATTGCTAAATTTAAGCAAGTAAAATTTCAGAGATCCGGTAAATAACCGTGTACCCCAGAAGTATCTACTGTTCAGAATAATTTTTTTACCAATAATAAGAAAAGATTTTAAAAAAATGTATACTGGGAAATAAATTGAGCAAAATGATGGCCCAGCTTTCTCCGAAATTCTATCACAGCCCCTGGGGTCACATAGCTTAGTTTCGCGGTTTCTTATCGTTCGTTAGTGCAACTTACTGTACATAGATTCTAGATTCACCAACCGTCGAAAACTAGAAACTAAGTCTGGGTCGGAGAAAGTTAGTCAAACTGGTTGTATGCTACGGCGTGATTTAATTTCTAAAGGGAAATTTTTAATATTTGGTAACATTTTATCGCCACTACGTTAGATACTTTTGCTTTCTGCACAAGAATTTTATCAATTAGTATAGGTGTAAAAATTATATGTAAATAAGTGCCCTACATTTATTTATACACGTACAATTGCTGTAGGCTTGAGGAAAATGAAATGAATATACACACAACATTTAACTATTATACTTGTTTCTGCTCGATACAACATAAAGCATATCAATAGAGAATTAATTTTAATTTAGTACAAAGCCTTATTGCTTTTCTATAATCACAGATTAAAATCATAAATGTACTACATCAAAAAGAGTGGACTGAAACAATTTGTGATATACACATCTCAAAAAAAAGTTGTCCAGTAAGAGAAATTTGTTCTATGCGTTTTTTGATAAATTAGTGGGGACTGGAAAGGGTTTAAAAAAGTTGAAAATTCCAAGAATGTTCGGAATCCCTCCTTTCTCCTTTTTAATGTGTAACAGAAACTCTATAGCCATATGACAGTATGCTAGTGTGAATACGAGATTCATTTATGTAAGTGGGTACAAGAACGCAAGCATGTTAAAGAATTACATGTGTACACATTTTTTATTGTACATTATATAATAAAATTATTTTGTAGACAAACATTGTTTTGTAAAGCGTTTGTTTTCAATGTATGAACGACTTGACCATTCATTCTATTACATTTTCTGTTGAATGACTCTTTTTTCTCCAGACACACGAGACAAAGAGAACAGGAGAGACAATCATGTGTCTTGACAATTAATGGCTCATTTGATGCTCATGTAGAAAAGAAAACCTGATTATCATCTAAATGTTCAGACAAGGGACAGATGGATACTACAAGGTGTCCAAAGACGTTCTTTCACTCTTCTCTATGAAGCATTCAGAGCAACATACCGAACATTATACACACATGCACGTGTGTCTTCTGCCAAAGTTTTATGAACTTTTTGTTTACTCGCCCGTCTAGCCTTACATTCAGGTATTTTTTCCTAAACTTCTTTTTCTTTCAGCCTTTATAAACTGTTAGCTACTCTGTACTTTGAAATATTTTTTAGTTACTAAATTACATTTTATACATACTATAGCTTATTTTAAACACTTTCGCATGCATTCGGCAGTTGAAAAGGCGTGAGTTTGCGATCATAACTGATTATCTTTATTCCCAATCGAAAATGAAGAAATTAATTTTTTGGCAATTTTCAACTAGACTCTTAAAATGTCCGCAGATAAGTTACATGTTTTATGACGCTTCCAAATGTTTCATATTTGTCAAATATTTGTCATGACGTTCATTCCCAAAATTATACACTATATAAAATGACCATATTCATTTTTTTCGAATATTAAAAGAATATCCAAAGCCTGCTTTTGATTCCAACAAATAGGCAGTATACCTTGACCGTGAAAATATGGGCTGACAATATAGACAGAAACTGAAACATCAACAAGTTTTATACAAAAAAGTTGAAAAAATGCGTCCACTGTCACCGTCCATTATTTACAGAACCTTTATTGCCACTGCATAATGTTTACAGTGAGAGAATTATTGTTCTTGTGAACAAGTTAGAAAGAAATCAAAACCGGATTGTTGACAAACATTCATAAATTGTAATAAACACTCTCTTTATTATACAAAACGCGCAGTATTACACGGACTTTGTTATGCATGGTTGCTTTCATAAATATTAAGTGAAGAATTTAGGCATGTTCAAAGAGAGAAATGGTCAACAAGATCTTATTTTAAATTGAAAAACAAAATCATTTACTACAAAGTAAATGATGAGTACATGGTGATATCATGAACATTCATTTTTGTCCTTTCATCTTCCAACGTAAGATACCTGTCTACCTATTGTCACAAAGTGTCAAAGTCAAGGTAAAACTGTACTTTAATTAAGTATACTTGGAAAAATACACCAAAAATCTAAAGCATAACTTGTTCAATTTTCTCATAATTCAAGCAAGAATTAGTTTATTACTATAGACAGTTAAATAGTTATAGAGTGCTATTTTTATGTTTGCGTGAACCAAAAGATATGTACTCTTCAATAAAGTAAGAAGCCTGTAAAATAACAAATAATTTATTTGTACACACAATACATTTCCAACCTGTCAAATTAATGTCAAGATTACAATTAACATGTGCATGAACCAAATCCAATGAATAGTTCTATACCTCTCAATTATACATTTATATACATATTATGTCTTCGAATAGGCAAATAAATGATGATACCTTTTTCAAGAACTCAACTGCAAGTTCGAATCCTATATTTGTACAAACAAAATAATTACAATTTTGTTAATAATGTAATTCTATGTTGGCCTTTCTGTTTTCTATAAATCATCATCATCATAAACATTCTTGGCGCTTTCTATATCTACACACTGCGCACATTTATATGTATGAATGCTTACCATTATACAACAATGAACGTAAAAGAAGCAAACAAACATTGCTCAATAAAACTCTACTTAGGAGCTTGGGAACATGGGTTCATATCCAAAGACAGCAATTAAATATCACTGTGAATCTGAACATTTACACGAAAAAAACTTGTGATATCTACATTCCTTCAAACTTCAAAAGTGTAAACAAAAGTCATGTTTATACGTGTTTTTGATCCCAAAACCTTTTCTGTATACATGATCGCTGGTTAATTAGTTAAAGTTCATTCAAAATTTATTGTTAGCCGTATATATGTTTTTCAGAGATAATATGGTTCTTTTCTTCATGAAAAACCTTTAAGTACATCTGTACAACAACTTCAACTAGATTTTTATTATCATAAAGGTTGTCAAGACCTGTAATTGTATATTATTGTATGCATCGACTTGAGCTAATTGGGAAAATGCAAGATCAATCCTATGAACCTTTTCAGTGTATGTATGTATGTACATATTAATAACATCTTAAATCTTAAGCAGATCGTATTATAAATGTATAATTAGTATTATTTAGATTATTTTCCCTGGCTCTTTTTACTCTGCACACATATAACACATATAGTGTACGAGGTATGAGAGTACGATTGTTCATCAAGATAAAATAGTACTGCATCAGGCCAACCGGGCATATAAAATACATAACTACATATTATACACTTAAACGATACTTAAGCGCAAGAGTCAGTAAACACAAAAAGGCATTACGTAAAAAGTTATGTTATAGTGCATAGGTAATATTCGGCTACTTAATATCTGCTCATCGTTTGTAAAATTTTGTAATAATGTAATGAGTAGATCGAGTCGGTGGTTGATAAACCACTTGGACTTCACTTCATGCATAATAAACTTTTACAGGGTAAAAAGAATCTAACAGGAAACACATTTCCGTCTAACGTGTGTGTATATATAAGTATGTGTGTACGTCTTGTTTCTGGTCTCCCTGAATACTTAAAAAACGTTCAATTTTCCCTCACATTTTTTCCTATTTTGTTTGACTCGCTCCTTCTCACTCTATAATATCATTACTATCACATGCTGGTAGGTATTATTATTTCTCGTATACAATTAGTTTTCATTTGAGTTACAAGTTGCGGAGTTGTTACACCTCTGCAAAGTCTCAGACAGACTTTTGAAGATAACGATAGATAGAGAGAGAGAAAGAGAGAGAGAGAAACCGAGAGCAGGCTCAAGTAAAGAAGAATTGTAAAGCGTAAAAACCTTTAAAGTATTCATTATCATCATTTTCATGTATTTAACATTTAATATTTTTGAACTCAAGTCATCAGGGTATTTATATTCATATTTTTTGGTATTTACCATAATATGTGCGAGTTTGAGTGAGCATGTGTAGTTCATTTAGCGTTATCGCTTCACATTCATGTCTAGAGATGGGATTTTCAATTCTTTGTTGAAAATAAATACATACTGAGCCGTTTACCTCAAATTAACATGCTCACAGGTCACACAATATGCAATAATAATACAATATTTGTAGTTTGGGGTTGAATTTTGTGCAGCACAGCCTTATACTAGTATCACAATTCCTTCACTACAGGTGTCTGGTGGTGAGTTTTCATCATTTGTCGAAACTCGTAGAACGGCTTGTGCATGGAATTGAGAGTGAATGGTAAATGGTAAACAACACTACTTCACCACCTCAAAATTGTAAGTAGATAAGCATTAGATACTACAGCATTTGAACTATGGTTTGAGGACTAAGAGTATTCCTTTTACATAATCCGTAACAGGAAAAAAACACCCCTGATATGTAAAAGTGTACATAATTTGATTTGCGATGTGAGCATCATTATGAATGACCTTTAGTTTTGACAAGCTCAGTAGTCTAAGAGCAAATAATATATCTACAAAAAATAATATTTTAACGAAGCATATTGTGCATGCATCCACATCCACCAATTAAGGAAACATAAATAAAAATTCCAACAAGAATGCACTTAACACAAATGAACAATGTGGTTGTTGCCGCTCATCACTGATGGGTATTATACATACACCCTATGCATGATGAAATGATACTATAATATATTAGTAATAATATATTGTAATATCATCGTTACCTAAAAGTCTTAAAAAAATTTCGAAAATGGACTGAATTCGTGTTTGGAATTTTAGTTTGAATCGTATTTAGGAAATACATAAACAAACACGTGAAATTAAGAGTAGAAGAGAACAGTTTGTATTGTCAGAGATTGTGAGTAATAATATAATTGATTAACGTGGAATCATAGTAAAAGCTTCGCGTATAACGTTTTTCTGAAGCCCTTTTGATATTCGAAAGTTTGTTTGAATGACTAATGATTAAAAAGATTTCCCAAGACTCCAGACTAATTTTTAAAAATTCATCTCATGATGATTCGGTTCCTACATTCTCATGACAGCTCGAAAATAACTATAAAAAATCAACAAATTTTTAGCAGAATGATGTATTATTTGATCTTGTACTAAATGGTTTGAACATATAGAAATAAATAAAAATGGGTAATGAAACGATAAAGAATGAACCCATTTTTTCGGCTCGAAAGAACAAACGATCTAAAAGAGAACACAATTATCCGACAAGGAATTTGACAGAAAAAGTAACTGATGTAGAACAGTGAGCCGAAGTATTTTATACTTACAAAGATCAAAGTACAACAAACGAAGCGGGTATCATGATGAAGATTGTGAGAGTATAAGTGGTTACATCAGGTTCAGTAGCAGGAATGACAAGTATAATAGAAGTAGAGATAAAGGAATTTTGTATGACAAGCGGCAAGCAATAAATAGAATCAAGAAGTCAATTTACAACGTGTGCTTGTGGGTAATCAGCTGTAATCAGAATCACAAGGAAGAACATTAATGTTATTAAAGTTTAAAAATCATCCCAGAAAAGTCGAATCTTGTAAAGATAAATGAATCTAACAACCCTTTTTTATTTGACCTGCTATATTATTGAAGCCAGAAAAAGGACCACAAAGGAACAAAGAAAGGGTTCAGAACCAATGCTAAAAACAAGAACACAAGGAGGAGGAAGAAGAAGAAGCTCCCTGTTAGTTTTAAATTCACGTTGCAATGATTTCAGTAAACACAGAGTTTAAATCATCATGAAAAATGGAATGTCTTCTGGTTCTCTGTCGTCCACTTTTCCTCTCGCTGTCTTGGTTGTTCGTCAAAGCGGCCTTTTAGTTTTTTTTAATAAAATGTTTTTCTTGACTAGATACGAGTTGTCTACTTGTTCCAACTTGTCGTCAGCGTTGTTTCACCCTCTCTCTCTCTCTCTCTCTCCTTTCCACTCAATTGTTCAAAACCAAATTTGCTTACTAATTCCTTGTGAACACGTAGATACAAACAGACACATTAAACGACCATCTATTTGCTCAGCAAGTTTACATCGATTCCCGGCCTGCTTCTCTCTATTTCTTATTCCTCTTTTACTCCCCCCGTTTATACTGGACCTCAACTTTACATTTAAATTACCTTCTTGTCATTCTTATCTCTATACAGATTTTGTAACTCGTTGCTACACTATTACACTACTATAGTCAAGTAATGTAGTAGTTGTCCATCTCCATCTTCATCCATTTGGATATTGGATGGACATGGAAGTCTCTCTGCGAGTAACAAAATACTGCCGCAAACTAAATATATTATGTCAAGAAATACTAGGCGGACAGCAGCAACTATCCGCAGGCATGTTTCGTAGTTTTGTAGTAAAAGTATATATCCATGAATTTTGCACTTTTTATAACGCTTTGCATATGATCAACAGTATCCAACTACATATATGTATATTCCCCCCACAATTATACATGTTGTATATTATGCACGTACGACGTACGTACAATATATACACTACAATAAATTATCTTTGATCTTCTTCCTTGGACATTACGATGACGGGCTGCATAGAAATAAAATAAAAAAGTAGTAAAATAAATTTGAATGCAATATTATTATTTTGTCCATCATTTTTTCTCAACGTACACCTAAAAAAATACTCAGTGAACACATTTCATGCATAAAACGTATGTATGTAAAATGGATCCACTTGCTAGCTTGCTAGTTACATCATTATTTCTCCTTCATACAATACATGCTTCCACCGCATACACATTACTATTCACAAGTAGGTAAAATCTCCATGCGTAATTCAATTTACCAAAGGCATGGGTTTCAATTTCTACACCTCTATGTGTCCCTGCTTATTATCCTGAATTATCCACATTCTACAAGAAACTAAATCTTGAAGCCATCAAGTAAAACGGCAGAAAGCTTCACCAAAACTAAGAACTTGCCATGAAAGCTGATGACAGGAATGAAGAACTATGTGTACAACACAATAGATTCTTATGAATGCATATTTTGTCTATCTTCTTGGCATTTCATTACATTTCCTTTTGCCGTTACTTTTCTTTCTTTCCTCTGTGCTGACTGACTGACTGACTGACTGCTAGTACCATTTCTTTTCTGTATTATATGTTCTATGTTAAACGTTGATCGGTTTCTGGTACATATCATTGTCACTTCAAATGTTCATGCATACATGCAGGTTGTCTCAGGCTAAACATATAAACCGATAATATACTACAATAATAATAATGAAAAGGGAAAAGTTGTGGGTATAATAGGTACCTGAATATGAATAACTCAAGAGGGTGTACAAAAATTATTTCGATTAAGATGGATTCATTAGCTGGACACTTTACAAGATGGACAGGTAACAAACATGTCGAGGAGGAAGATAATGACTGAAGGAGTACTTGGCTTGGACTTGTGTGTGTACTAAAATACAAAAGTTGAAAGATGGATGAGTGTCGGTGAACGGCGAGGAAAAAAAGAACACACAGCATCCAAATAAGCATCCACTTACAATGTACAACACAAAAAAGCCACTTATATGCCTCATAATAATAATAATAATAAAAATGATACTTTACATTTGTAAACTGCGTTTGTACAAAATGTAAATATTACACGTGTATTGGGAATGAGAATACTATGACCCTTATCTGTAGATATATGTATCCCAAATCGCAAAGTAAATTCAAGTACTTGACGAGAAAAAACTGTATCATATAGGATTCCCCAATATTATAAAAAACATCATTGTTGTGTATTTTTTTGCATAAAAAACGTTTTAAAATGAAATAAAATTTGAAATTTGACACCAAGTCAAATTTTAAATAAGAAACAAAAAATACACGAGCCCAAAGAGGAAATGAAAAGGAAAATTGAGAACTGAACATTAAACTGAGATGAATGCGTAAAAGTTATCTCTTTTTTACATCTATCTGGATCCTGTTGGTTCTGATATACTACATCTAAAAAATTGAGGAAGAGGACGACAACTTTGGAGAGAGAAATGAAAAAAAAACAGTGGAGAAATTGAAAGGCAAGTTTTCGTCAGTGGAATCTCGGACGGGTAAAAGAAGGAAAGAGACAAAAAAGTCAACGAGATAGTTTGTGTTGATTGATGTCAGGACTAGCTCAGGGGTTACGAGAAAGCATCTTCCATATGTTTCCTGGACTTTTTCACAGTACACATGCATACATTATACAATATATGCATATTGCATATATATAACGCATATAATATTATTATACGTTTCAGATAAACAATGCTATGAGAACGTGAACATCATTTGATTATGTATATCCACTGTGTATTGTAGTTTTCTATACATACATCGGATTCCTTTTCTTTCCACTCACACATGTACTTTAACTTTTGTCATTATAGAAGTAGGTCTGTCTACAGTGAAATCTTAGAACCAGAGATAGAAAATGGAGAACAGAAGACAAGAGAGAATATTCTCTGACTTGCCACCCACATAGGACCGAAATGAGGGTCATACACTAATAATATATACGGAGATATATTATGTATATATCGGGTGGAATTTGAAAGGATCACCGAACATTGCGATGACAAGACGACAGGATGTTATAATCATGTGATACTCACACTTTCTGTATCATCTTCTTATTTACACATTTTACGCCACTATAATATCGTTTTTAACATGCGAGATGCCAATGGAAGTCTCCTTGTGTCTTAAGTATGGAAAATTTAGTAAGAAGATCCCAAGCATAAAACATTTGCATTTGCACTTGTGGATTTTCATAATATAATGTACATATATGTATAGTTTCCTAATAATATGCATAGTATTTAACACTGAAAACACATGTGACTTTTCGTCAACTCCTGCACACATGTATGTAACTTACACTTAAAATCAACCTTTTGGCACATGAATCTCACGAATTCTCAGAAAATAATAGAGAGAGAGAGAGTGTGTGTGTGTGTATGTGTTTCGAGTTTTTGAGGGTGGTGAAATAAATTCTTGTGAAAAACATTCGCACGCCAACAAAAATGAGGTGATACAATTTTCGTTCTTGACAGTGCAGAAAGTGAAACGTTGAAGAAAAACAAGTGCAAATGAGAATATAAGTAAAACTTATACTTATAGCGACAACTTTTAATGTACTTATAATAACCATAAAGACAGAACTTTTTGGCTCTAAAACGTGTGAAATATCTTGATATGATATTTAAAATTGCGGCGACACGTTTTTTATACACTGGAGACCAAAATATTTACCTGCAACAGAACTCAATTTAAAAGTTACTGTTGCTATTTTGTACAACTCAAAGCTTTTATGTAGTATTGATTCAATGAACCGAAAAAACAAACTGTTTACATTCAATGAAACATTTCAGTTCACGCAACCATTGTACAAACAAATAGGTATACCCAGGGAGTACGAAAAGAGGCTGGATCATATTGTACTACATATAGTTTGAAAAATAAAATAAGAATGAGAGTTTCACAAAGCTCATGCTGGAACGCACAGCATGTTTTTCCCCGCATCTTGTTTTCTCTTAATCATTATCAAGATGGAAGTAAATCACCAAAAGTAAAGGTGGGAAAGTATTTGCTCTTGGTCAGCTCTCATTCATTTTCTTCCTTGTTCTCTCTTTCCCTCTTTCTTGCTCACGGCTTTGTTTTCCCAAGAAACTGCAGTTGTCAAGATCACACTATGTGGCACCGACCTAACTCTCCAGCTTAAAGATCTCTCGAGATGCACCATTTTTTCAGAATAGTATACATTATATACGTACTACCTTTATTTATATAAAACAGGTACAGAACGAGCTGCATAAAGAGCACTATTTACTTTCAGCTTACAACATAATATGGGTGTGTTGCTAAACTAGTTAAATTGTCAGACCAGACCAAGATATCTGAACAGACGCCCGGATTTCAATGAATCCGTTGCGACTCCGCCCGGATTTCAATGAATCCGTTACGACTCCGCCCGGATTTCAATGAATCCGTTGCGACGCCAGCTGGATTTCAATGAATCCGTTGCGACTCCGCCCGGATTTCAATGAATCCGTTGCGACGCCAGCTGGATTTCAATGAATC
>JAQIVE010002363.1:0-20165 GCA_034698285.1 Sminthurinus bimaculatus | reverse complement strand
CCCGACAGACTTGTGTCACATATCATTAGAACCGGAATTTTCCGCTCTACAATAATCTCAGAGAACATTTTTGATTTAAGCCCTCATGTTTTTTTAATTTATGGAAAATTAAAAAAAGCCAAAAAAAAGAACATTTTGGTTGTCTCCCTCCTTAATTTACAATTACATAGTTGCACAACCACACGAAGATTCAAGAAGGGAGCGACAAGTTTTTTACTTTGTTGTTCGAACCTCCAGCGCAAATAATGTACAATGTACAACTAAGATACATCGATAGTTGTGTATAAAGCAATGTTCTGGCTTTTTCTATGTGTATGCTGTTAGACGACGATTAGATGTTAAAAAGATGTTTAACCATCATTGTTAAAGTTTAATGTTTAATGTGTTACAACTTCCAGCAGCTACTTTTACTTATTGTATTGGAGTATAATACAACTACATATTTTTAAAACTGAATGAAGATTGGTTTGTAAAAGATTTTTTAATTAAATATTTACGATAGTATTGATCTTTGTACGACGCATCATTGAAAATTACAGAATCGAAACTCGAATAAATAAAATACACGCTCCCTTACATAAGTAAGTACAACAAATAAGCTATGGATGAAAATCGAAAATCAATATACAATAAAATAGATTATATATGTTGCAGGTTCATACAACATCATACATCATTATATTGATTAATGCCTAAAAAACAAGATCAGATGTCTTCTTAATTCTTAATATAACATTTGCTATCATAATAAAATACACAATATTTACAATAAAATACAATACATATAGTACCTAAATAACTATTCGGTTTCATGACCACTTGACGTACTGCATCTCGATTTCAGCCTCCCTACGGCTCTTATGCTATTCCCGATTTTCTACAAAAAACAACGAGTTAAATTATTAATTAATTGTCAGTGTGTAAAAAAATACATTCAAAATACTAGGGATAATATTTAGCAGGGATTAAAAGGATTAAAGGTTAAATCAAGCATTTTAAATTTTTAAATGTACAAAAAAGGATACACAAGCTACAAAATAGTCGACGTTTTTGACTCTTTTGTGAGCTTTTTTTGTTGAAGGAGGATTGCAGAACAATATGTGTACGTAATCGTTATTGTAAGTAAACAATAAACATTTACAATGTACACAATATACAATATACTCAACAAAGGTTCAAATGGAAAAACTAATTTACTAATTTATTCTATCTATATCATATAATTTGACTTTCTCAATCATTTTGTTTATTTTTTATTTTTCATGCCTGCCATTTCCTTCTGAGAACGAATCCTTTCAGTTTATCTTTTCTGATTTCGGCATCCGTATTCTGTTGCAACCAACTGTGGTTTAAACAGTCGGTGGAGGAGAGACGATCCCTTCAACATTTTATCAAATATCAAAATCAACATTATATTAGATGTTTACACACATAACACATAATAAAATAATAATATGCATGTATTTTGATTGAATTCTTGATAAATACAACAAAATTCAAACAAACCATAAAAAATAAATAAACAAACATATTATGAGCTTTCATTTTTGACTTACGTGTGTGGCATTGCAAGACAACCTCGAATGAATCCTAAACATTCTTGACTAATTTCATCAAAAGCATCGTCTTCAAAATCAAATTCACCTCGAGTGACATTTGAAAAGGTTTCATTATCATTATTTCCAAGGAAGGGACTCAGACCTGAGACGAGGATGTAGGTTAAAACTCCTCTGCAAATATTTAAATTATCAAGCAACATAAGTAAATTTACTTTTTCTCTTTATAAGTTTTATTAATTAGCTATGCTTTAAAACTGAGAGTATTTGGTAAAACTTGAAGTATAATTCTTACATGGACCAAATATCACAATAAAAGCCGATGGGTTCATAATTGATAATTTCTGGACTGCACATTTCGGGCGTTCCAAACAGAACGCACTGCTTCTTGTCCGGATCATAAACTTGACTGAGGCCAAAGTCTATTATTTTGAGGCCGGAAGGGGTGATTAGAATATTTTCAGGCTTTATGTCCAAATGAATGATCGACTTTTGGTGGATGAAGGAAATCCCCTGCAGTATTTCTCGAACAAATTCCCTGCATTTGTTCTCGGTTAGATTAAAGTCATCGGCAACTATTCTTTCGAACAATTCACCGCCTCTTAACCTATAACATATTGATTGAAATTGATTAGGAAAGTATAATAAAAGAATGAAGAATGTAAATTAATTTAACAAAGCATATTATATGTACACTTACAATTCGGTTAGAATGACAATTTCACGACTTAGTTGGAAGGCTGATATAATTTGAACGAGTTTTTCATGTCCCTTCACCATGGACAAAATTTCAATCTCCAGTTTGGCTTTCTCCTTGTCCACAGCTCGAATGCACTTGATGAACTTGCCGGCATACTCTTTGTCTCCTTTCACGACTCGAAAAACGGTACCAAATCTCCCTTTCCCCAGTTCCTCCATTTTTACATAGCTTTCAAACCCCTCACCTTGTATCTCAATACGGTTTGCTGTCATAGTCAAATCCAAAACACACAATATAAATAATATACTTCTATTCATAGCTTAATTGTTTTTACTATAAAGAAAAAAATTTTTGAGTTTTACTTACAAAATTCAACGCTAGTCCACTGACCAATTCCATGCCGGTTGACCGCCGCAACTTTAAAGGTATAGATTTCCTGAGATTTATTTCCATTCTTGTCCACACTGAAGAAAAGTCTCTGAGTTCTGTCGGAATAGCAAAAATTTCAAATTATAAAATGAAGCAAAAATTATTCTAGTGTAAAAGACATAAAAAATGTTTAAAATTATGAATAATATTAGAAGCAAAACTAACTGTGTTTCTTTGCCCAAATAAGACACAAGGTAATGATCTACAGTGGCCCCTCCATCAAAAGAGCAGCCATTCCAGGACACTTCAACTTTATCCCCCTTGTCCTTTGCAATCAGTCCACTGAGGGCGTCTGGAGGACCTAGAATTAAAAAATACAAGAAAATTACTCAATTCAAGCACAACGTGTAACAGTTAAAATGAAAAAAAAATCGACAGTTACTATCGTTGTACTGTGGTATAAGTATACCTTCAACATTTAGGAAGAAAACGTAGACTTTTTTAACCGTTGGTTGACCTTCTTGTTCAACCAAGTAAGAGGCTGTGTATTTCCCCGAGTCTCGATAGCTCACACTGGGAACGACAAACTTGCCTTTGCCTTGAACAACCATTCTACTCGGGAGCTCCCAGGTCACTCCTCTGTCCAAGACGCAGTCCTGGCCTGTAATGTCGAGGGTTATTTCCGAGCCGAGTCTCCCCACCACCTCAATCTTTTCATTCTCCTCGTTCTCAAACTCTCTTTTGCCATTACTTGTGCAATTTGAAGTGGTCGTCGTGGTCGTCGTCTTGGTCGTTGTTGTGACCGTTTTTCGATTTGTGGCAGGGTTTGCATTCGAATTCGAGTTTGAATTGGAGCTCATTGTCCGTTCCGTTACTGTTTTTACACAAATTCACATTATATTAAAACACACACACACACACTTTTCCCCCAAAACAATACAACTTTAAATGATAACTTTCATAGATACTTAATATGTACACATAAAAACTGTGACACTGTCTCACTATTCAATAAGCAGGAGCGGACGTCAGGTGGACTAGCAACGTTGTTTCGATCCCACAGCTCGACGATCCAGACTCCCGAGTCTTCAACGCGTGCAAAGGGAATTCGAAGGGAAATGGAAATTATTCCATTCAAAGATTTATTTGAATACTCGTAATGATTCTCTAAGGAAGGAACTAACACGCCATTTTTACTCCAAACCGCAACAACTTGCTGTCTTCTTTCCAAACCACCTGCAAAATGTGTCCATAAATGAAGCAACAAAAATAAATAAATATTATACATACACACAGTTTTACTTAATACTTAGTACAAGCATACTTAGCCTTTTTAAAATTTTAAAACCATGCAACTTTACTCACATTCACACTTTTATTATAGCTATAAAATAAAATAATGTATGTGTGTATAATGTACAATAAAGCACATTGGTTTTTAATAGTATAATCAATTATGTAATTGGTGCATGTATATGTAGAAGAGTGTGCATGTGGTGTGGTGTGGTCTCAACGGCAGAGGCTCAAAATGAGTCTGACTGTCTTTGACATCACTTGACACATAATTGATGGTATTATTATTACTATGACAGTCTATATTTATACTCCAGAGGTAACTTATTATGTAGTAAAACACCACACTTTGCATACAGCAAGTATCAAATTCTTGCTTCGATGAGCATATGTAGGTAGGTATAGACCACCACCATTGTGTGTAAATTGTAAAATATCTATAAGATTACCAACATGCGTGTGTATTGTGTAATAGGTAAGTTTTCTTTACAAAAGTTTGAAAAATTCAATAAGTAACCGGATAAGCAGTTAAATTAACAAGGTTCGAGACTTACGATTGTGATTGTGAGAATTGCCCGCTTTCATGTGAATCAAAATTGTTGAGCCTTCCTCGACATTCAGCTCTCCGTTTGCCTCCTCGGTCATTTCCAGACTGACGAAACTGTGTATAAGATACATAATCCAGACATTACAAGTTAGTGTTTTACATACATTTTATGCATAACATAGACATAAATATAATAAAACCTATATATACAAATAATACAAGTAAACAGTGTTAAGTAGTAGAGGACAGGGACAGGGGCAAAACAGGAACGGTCTGTGTGACAAAATAATGGAAATGCGAAACAATGCTCGTACATATAATTAAATACACACTGTTATGCCATAATTTTTTGCATACATGTATAATATAGAAATGCATAATATGAAGATACTTAATATATTATGTGTGCAGTGTGTAGAATATTATTTAGCTTTAATTCCTGTGTGTGTGTACATATTTATTTCCCATTGGTTAACATACGATGGATTTTCCATCATTTCCATGTGGAGTGTATTAAAAGGAAAAGGACATGTCTATTATATGTATGAAGTATGAATAGTGTTTGAATCGTACTATACATTGCATATTGTCAAGTATCAAGCTAAAGGCCAAAGTCAAATGTAATAACAGGATAAAAAGTACACATGCTATGTTGTAGAAAATTAAAAAATTGTGTGTATCTACACTCAAGCATCAAGCACTGTACACTGTACAGTACAGTTTATAGAGTATAGAGAACTGGAGTATATATAATGTGATTTAAATTCTTCAATTAAGTATGTATATGCATAATATAATCACACATTTTGTCATGTTACAATTTTTGTTTATAAGTATGGTATGCAACAAACAAGAGTTGACTTACTTCTTCATTTTGATACTTATTTCCGTGTCCTTCCAGCTTCAATACATAAAAAAGTATTTTATACCTACTGTGAGTTACTATAGGTAAATAGGTATATTATATATTAGGTACTTCTGCACTATTCCGTGTATTAAAACTTGGGAAGTTGAAACTTTCAACTTGAAGTTAAAATCTTGTTGTTTTTTATATGGGTACTAATATTGTAATAATATTATGGTGACAAGGCTCAGGAAGAGTCAAGGAATTATAAGAATTAGCTTCAGTCCCGACTGTACAAAAACACAAGCGCACAAAAAAACAAAAATTAATTCCAGCACATGCACCACTGTTCGTCGCGTATGTATATTCGTATATTCGTAGATATTCCTATTACCAAATAGTAAATAATATTATTACCAGTGAGCAGTAATAGTTTTCTTTTTTACACTATAGGATGTCACTGACGATGAGTATTTTATTGTGTATTATAAGTATGTTAAACCATGTTAGATTCACAATGATTAACTTTAGTCTCACATACAGCAGCCTAGCTTAGGCACGTAAACATCAGCAATCACTATCACAATCAATGATATTAAATTGGTATGATTATGTTGTAAGTCGTAACAAGAAACCGGTCGTTTAATATTAGGTACCTTAAATTGTCTTCATTTTTGTTTTTTTTAAACACAGTTTATGATCCAATTCGAGAGTTTTCGGCCATCCACAGTTAATACACAGATTTATTTTCTTAATTTTCAGCTGTACACGACAAGTTGATAAACTTGAGACACTTGAGAATTTTATAGTTTTGAGGGTCAATATATTATATCTAGTGTGAAGTGTGAACTGCCAGGCCGGTCTACTTCCTTCCGCCTTTTATCCATTTCAATACTTGGATGTGAAATCTGGAACCATAAATACAGAATACATACATACATGTAATATAATATTTTTATAAATAGGTTATCATTCCAATTAAATTCCCAACTTTATGTTGTATATCAAAGCAATTAGATATACGTACATACAAAAAGTCTATAGTGTCTAGTGACGTACTTTTATGTATGCATATTATATTATATTATATGCTTGATTTTTTCATCTTTTGGAATTTGAACTTTCAATCCTAATAAAAAATCGTCTTGATGATGTGTTTCATCTATTTTATATAAATAGAAGCACTGTCGTTTAATGTAAATATTTAATACATAGTAAAATTCTATAGTTCAATCCCGTTCAAACATGTTCAAAGCAAATAATTCTTGTGTGTGGTCTGTATACATTATACATGCATTTGATGAATGCAATGAATGTTAATAACTGCCGTAATAATTTTTTTAATCATCACAACAAACTGAACAAATTACAACTATTTGCCATTTAAATTGGATTGTTATTCGACATGTGATACACATTGACCATTATCACTGTGTAATACACATAAATAACATAACATTTGACATGCTGTCGCTGTACTATTAACAACTATTATAGTATTACGCACAAAGTAAACGTATCTAATAGACATTCATTGTGTGCATCGTGTCTATATGTAGTTACTTTTTATAAAAAGTCAAAATGCATGATGATGCTGCAAAGTTTATTTATAATAATATTTGAAGTTGTGATTGATATGATACAGAGCAAAGTTGAGACTTTTTTCTGCACTCTCTTTCTTTCTCTCTTTCTCCATTGCATTGATTAGCAAAAGTTGACAGCTCACTCACTCTCTTAAACCTCGAACAGAGCACATCATACTTACACAATGCTTAATACCCTCAATACATAACAAAAAACGAAACTCATCTCGTCATACACATTTGATGGATATTGATATTGATATTTCCAATCCAAATATCTACAATGTTTTAGTGCTGAGTCACCCGATCAGAGTCAGTCTCAAATGGGATTCATGTCAAACTCTGAATAAGATCTAAGTATGTGATTATATTGTATTATCATAACTGAAACTGTTGATAAATATGCTCTTGTACTAAGTATACTTTTTAATGTGACCATTGACCATTGACCAACTCGTCCTTTTGAGAAACGTCGTCATCATCCTCAGCTCGTCATTACTGTTTTGATTGTTGACAAAAACGAGAGCCTTGTCCAAAGAAAATTTCAGACTTGTGTGTATTTTGCAGTGTATATAGATTTACAATTAGTTTATGACTAGACGAGTATAGAAAGACGGTAATATATTATTTTATAGACCATAATTTATGTATTTAGTTTCGGCTATATTTAATACTTTTTTTGTTGTTACGACAGACAGGAATTTAGTAAATAATAGTAATAATCAGTAGTAATACATATTATGCATTAGTGGACTTGATTATACTTTCTTTGATGACGAATATGATGATGATGATAGTAAAATGGCAATATTATCTTGTTATTATAGCTTGACGGAAATAGGATTATATTAACAAGTGTTAGTTGCTAGTTTCTCATGTATTATGATGATGGACAGCATATTATACACAGATGAAGACTTGTTAACGTCTCTTATTATTGTTATTGTTTTGTTATTCATTTTAAATACTGACACATTACAGTATTGACGTCTTATCTTACTTATACTTTACATTTACACTTACACACTCCTTAGTTCACATTTCTTCCTTCCTCTCTTTGTTCTATCTTCCTATCTTTCCATTCTGCATTCCATACTCCATACATACATAATATAAATATGTATGTATCCTATTATAAGTACGTAGTTCTTTTTTCGTCACGGATTGCATCTCGTTATTCGCCCCTAATCCTTTTGTGTCCATTCTGGTTTTGAATTGAAATTGAATAAATGAAATTTTTGATGAATGGAAATAAAATGAAAGGGCAAGTCTCTCTTTATAATTTTTAAAAGTTGAAAAGCAAAAACTATTTTACTTGAATTGCTAATATTTTTATTTTTTGCTTTACCTTTATAAGATACAAAATACTAGTACATGGAAAACGTTTTTTTAATTTACTTTTCACCCCACGAGCTTGTACCATGTTTACACGGATTGTATTTATATATTATGTGTGTGGTGTAAGGACAACTAAAGATGGAAAAATTCTATACAAAGTGTGTAGTTTTGTGTAGGAATTCGTTTTGTACGATCATCTCTGTGTGTGACATGATGTAAATTTTGAGATTGTTTGTAATTGAATCTTTTATGTAAGTGTATATCAGTATTTACATAGTTGGAAATGAAATGAATATCATCATCAAATATTAAAAGGACAAAGTAAAATATAGTCTTTTCTATTATGTAAAGATTAAAGCAATAATGTGTAAAAGTGTAGAGTCCAAACACACACTGTCATAGTCAAGACAAGAACGAGATTTTCGAGAGATAAAAATCCAAACAGACTCTTCCACTGTTTTAAAGACATGTCAATATGTCAACAGTCAAAACTGTTGTTGTTGTTGTTGTTGACCGTATACCGTATACATAAAATAAGTTCAAATTTGGTCTGGACTCTGAATTCAATGTGTTAAGTGAGTGAAGTGAGTGTGGAGTCAAGTTGCCAAAAAAGTGGTTGTATCAATATGTGTAGATTTACCGCAAATGCTCTTTTAGTGAGACGGTCTTACTATTAGAATTTTCAGTCATTGAAAGTACATGTGTGAATGAACATGATGTAATACTTTCAAAGACGAAATAGAGTATTTACGGTATATGCTGTGTATATTACAGAACAACAAACTATAGATAGACTATATTATAGAAATTATTGTGACAACTAAGATCAGTGTGTAAACTAATCATAGTCACAGTCAAACTTGTTCAAAAGAGCTCAACATCATTTTTTATATCACTGGATATTAGATATACATACAGACACTATCAAATATCACGGGGTCGAATAGACAGAGGCTAGCAGAGAGATAGAGAAAGAGAGACACACACACACACAATCACATTAATGTTGATCATAAATATATCAAGATGCGGAGAAAGCCGTCAACCGTCAATATGAAATACGATTTTGTTTTTTAAAATCCTTTAATCAATTTAAACACACATTGCAGCTATCTTGCTTCACAAATACATAGTAAAAATGAACCAAATAGAGCATTACGCTATTTTTGAACTCATGTGTATGTAGAATAAACAACATTTTGTATTACACACAGGCATTGCAGAGACTGCAGGAGATACTAAAATATGAATTATTATTGTTATAGCCTATATGTATGTATATTATTGCCCAATAACTTTTTCAGTGCCTGCACACTTACTTGCTTACTTTCTTTCTGACATGAATCCAAATGTGTCCCAGAAAGCAGAAAAAACTGATGTTTTGATATCTACTTGAGTTCACTTTAACTTTATCGTTTATCTATCTTGTATCATTTATGTTTTGCAAATTGACACATTTATACATTCAACCCCTTTGCAATTCACCACCTACCCCTTATTTTAGGGGTTTGAGAACGGAGAGAAAATTTTGGTGGTTATGATTATGTTCACTTTACACTTTATAGATACTTACGTATGTAATATTTTTAACTACTTCACCGAATTTACTCACACATTTAACACGCACTGTTAAAAAACTGATTATATTCGTTATCTTCGTTTATCCACAACCACAAACCATTTTGGCCACTAAAGCGATGGAAAAAGACGTCCGACGTCTTTCAGAGTCGACTTGGATTTACAGTGAACTGATCAACTGACGACAGCAACACAATCATGATAAAATGAGGACTGAGGCCCAAAAAGGATCTTGAGTTTTTTCTCTGCTTTTGCATTTGCTTTTCAGTTTTGCCTTTTACTAAATGCTAAATAATACAATAAAATGACTCTATATAAAGCAAAAGTATCAAGTTATCAAGTATCAAGCCAAACAAGTCTAGTCTCTATTATTACTTATCATCTGTTGTCTATGACTCTTAACTGTCCACTATAGTTACCTTCGGATTTATCTCGCAAAGTCAAGTCAAGTCAGCTCCAAAGAGGACCACAAGGGACAAAGAAAATTAAAGTATAAGTAAATAATACATATGTAAGGCAGAGGGATGGAAAGAGAGAGAATATAAAGTAAGTAGGTAATAGATGAGAAGAGGGAAACTGAGAGACCCAGACCAGGACAAGAGCAAACGGCAGGCACCTGATCACGTACATATGCAATATATACATAGTTACAAATAATACTCGGTAACTATACACACTTATTGCAATTACATATTATGATATTATGTACATTGTACATGGCCAAAAAAACTATTGTATGTACATCTACATGTATGAATATACAAAATATAATGTTTATTTTGTTCGTATAAGTAAATAAGTATCGTATGTAATCTGTCTATAGTCTATAGTCATATGTAATATGTAGTCAGTGTATGGTACATAAAATAATCGTCGTCGTCATCATTGTCATTCAGTGAGTTATCCATCTGCATTTGGCGTTTGGTATTCGGCATTTGGCATTTGGATTTGGATTTGGCAGCCCAGCTACGAAATGGAATCTTTGGCTATGGACGACAAGAGATATTGTATTTATTATGTGTACTTGTGTCCATACATACATAAGAGTCCAAGATGAAATTCAATGACCAAATAAAGACAATAATATATTTCATTCACATGTATACTGTTAATACTGTATAATATTATGTTGTATCGATGCGTGTACATAATATACCTGTGGACAAAACTTTCACTTCAATTCATTTTCATTCACTCATTCATTCCTTTAGTTTGATTCGATCACTTGCTCGCTTATTTCATTTCATTCCTTTCCACACCGTATGTATATACATATACAATATACACAGTCAGTGTAATACAATAATAATGTATCCATTATCCATTCAAAGTCGAAAAATTGTATCTATAATGCTCTTTGCTCTTTTTGTCTATTTGTTGTTCTGTCTCTCTCTCTCTCTCTCTCATTTTGATGCCATTAAAATTAATATACATGTACATATACATATGTCTAGCCAACAAGGAAACATTTTTACATGTAAAATTCCGATTGACCTCAGATTTGACATACACATGCCTGACAGTGTTAGAACCTTTTGTACAGGAACTTGGTGCCACAAAAATTTCGTTGACCTGCTATGACGAGGTCAATATTGAGATTTTTAAAGCGTCATAATTTTGAAACTACTCAACCAATTTTCAAATTGTAAAAAGTTTGTCGAACCATTTTGTGTGAAGACTGGCACAAACTGTGGAAGTTATAGAAATAAAAATTTTGAAAATCCGACGTGTACGAGCCCCAAAACCTTCCAAATACCATATACAAGATTGACATTGACCTCGTCGTAGCAGGTCAACGAAATTTTTGTGGCACCAAGTTCCTATGCAAAAAATGTTTCAACACTGTTAGGCATGTGTACGTCAAACTTGAGGTCAATCGAAATTTTACATGTAAAAATGTTTCCTTGTAAGAGAGGAGTTTGTATTCTTTATTTATTTTTTATTGATAGCATCATGATCATGATCAATAATCGATCCTCGTCTTGTCTCGTCACCACTGCATAACGCTGCCACAGCCGCTTCAGCGGCCGTCTCAATTACATTCACAAAGCTAAACTAACTAAGCAAAAGCAGTCATAGCAGCACTTCCAACCCCCGTTATTATTCTCATTATTATTGTTATTGCTCACAGCTTAAGTTTAGAACAAACAAGACAAGAAGACCGATACATGGATACATGAATGGAACACAGAATACATACATAAGAGAACATGCAGAGACAGAGACTGAGACATACACGACAGGCACATGGTCAATTACTGCAGCTTGCAATGCAATTACCCTTCTAACATATACCAATCAAATCAAGTATCAAAATCAAAAATCAAAATCCAAACAATAGTCAACACAAAACAAGACGCTTTTATACTATGCGTAACATGTTCTACAAGTGTAAGTGTTAAATATAAAACCTTATACAGTAAACTTGGAGTCAGAGTGTAAAAGTACAAGTAAATGGTAATTTTTAGCAGTAGGTACATACTTATATAAAAGTAATGAGCATGTATGTATAGATACAAAAACAAATGAAATCTCACCGCTTACAGGTTAAAAGCCATTCAAGGTAAGAAAGAAAGAGAGAAAAACTGAACCTCAAGTCAAATGTCAAGATTAGGAAACAAAAAGTAAATATCTGTTTTTATTATGTATCGTAAAACGTAAAAGTAACTAATGCATATAATATTATGTAGAAATCGGACAACGTGCACGCTTAAATACTTAAATTTGCTCATTCTTAATAACACAATATTAAATAGAAACATTCTATATACATATGTACAATATGTTTATGTGTATGTACAAAGTACAAAGTGCCCATGTGTATCTAATCCCCTGTCTAATTGTACTTTGTAAAGAATACGCAGACTTCCGATCCACTAATTAAAAAAAGCTCCATCCGCCCCTCACAAGACATAATTAGGATTTAGAGTGAGCGAAGCCATCCATCTACAATCTACATCCATACATACTACATACATGCAAAAACAAATGATGGAGAGTGTCATGTGGTGTGTTCTATTCTATTCTGCATTCTGCACACTGCATTAAGTATTAACGGATAATTATTATTTATTTCCCATTGTCCACTCTCATAATACATTTAATATACATACATACTCAATACCGATACATACCAATACCAAATATTTATCATTTGCACACAGTGTACTGTATTTTACTGGTATGGTATTGTAGCACCGGTGGTAAAAATGGTAATTATTGACCAAAATCTTAAATATTATAATTTATTATTTATAAAGAGCTCGAGGGAAGAATCCAGAACCAAATATGTACTTATGTGTGTATGTACCAAAAACAAAAAACCTAGGGGAAAGACACAACGTGCCAATCTCAAAAATCTCAAATCCCTTTCTTTCCTTTCTCTGAACTCAAATCTTCACACTATATGTATCTACGTAATTTGTACTTAATTTTTGATATTATTATGGTCATATTTTCAATTGGATTTTCAAGATTTCATTTTATATGATATGCATGATGTATCACTTATTTGAGACAGTCGGCATCTTTCCTTTTGACTTGAGGGAAATGTGTTGAAATTTTGCATCCTGTGTGGATTTTCTTATGGAAAAGTATGGTCAATCGATGTATGTATTATGTATGCACTTATTTGACAGAATGTTGAAACTATCAAGAAGTGTGTATTATAAAATGAGTTAAATCAGTATGATGATGATGATGATGATGATGAACGAGAGGAAGAAGCAAAAAAAGGTAAAGCAAATATGTTAAGGGATGTCCATATAAAGGCCAATATCCAATACCATGTATAATATAATATATTGAGAATGTATAATAAATGTGTATATATAATATAAGATATTTAATATAAGTAAGTTGTGCTATTTTACTTTATAGATATTTGAATAAGCAAAATAGTCGCAGTTTGCATTGGCACACAGTTGTTCAATGCACAGTGTATGTTTGAGCATGGAGAGAGACGGGAAATGTCCAAATGTCTTTTCTGTGTACCTATGATGTATAATCTATACTTTATACCTATATGTATTTACGTCTGCCTCTGCTGGTTGCTGGTTTCTGGCTAACAAATAAACGAACGCACATGGTTTGACAGTCACATTTATTTGACACAGCCATGTAAACGCATTGAGAGACGTTTTTTTTCTTTTTCTCTGCCCATAATTGGAACTTGAAATCCCTTACTCACTTTTTTCTTTACTTGACATACGTTCTTGATTCTCATTTCTCATCATCATACACAATATTCTATAGATTCGTGTATCTACTATCTACTATCTACACAGCAGTCAATCGTACAATATGTAATTTTATATATGAATATACATATAATATAATATATTATGTGCGAATACGTGCAAGGCATTGTAGAAAGAACACACACGACAAAACCTAGATCCTCAAGCTGATTAGATTTAATGTGTGTTCAAAATATGCACGTATCTTACGTACAGCTAACTAGATTGTATTTTAGTATAATCGTAAATACATTGTATTGTATTGTATAATATACAACAAAAATGTACGAGTCACAAGAACAAGCACAAAGTTGAGCAAAAAGAATCTAAAAATGGACGCATAATACTACTTTTACACATTTTCTCTAATACCTACAACTGTTTAAAATCTTTAACTATTCTATATTATTTATCAGTAGTATAGATTGCAAAAGTAAATTGTAAATAATGGTTGTAGATTGTGTAGATTTTAAATTGCGCACGTGAATATGTATTAAACATGGTGTTCATAATATGGGAGTGAATAAACTTTTGGATTTTGGACTACAATTTGCCTGTCTACTTTAACTGTACGTATACACAAGAAGAAGGCTTTACCTACAGATGTCATATGTTTGTGAGTCAATTGTGCATATTTGACTTATTCGGCGTTCGGCACGTTGATTCTTCACTTCTAATATGGACACTTGAATCAATCTCCAAAATTCCGCAGGCCCCCACGACAATTCCTACAAAGGTAATGTCAATAGAGCGGATATGCAAATGAAAAATGAAAAATGAGAAATACGAATCCTAACATATGCACAAGAATGACAAGATTTTTTCTCAATCAGTCTACAATAATCAATAATCTGCACAATACATAATGTATAATGGCTAATGAATCTTCTTGAGTATGAAAAATGAGGCTTATTGTCAAAAGTCAGAGGTGTTCGATTAGCAGTCGTTAATTTATCAAAATGAGCTATATTTTTACATTTACAATTTACACGACAGAGTTGTTTCTATCATGGCAGCAGCTTACAATTACGATTACAATTTACAATATACAATATACAACACAACATGGTATACTTATAACTATGGATATGGGACTGTCACAAGAAGCAACTGTCTCACCACTGACCAACCCGGTATCTAAATTTTCCTTAATCGTTAGTACAATTCCTACTGCAAAAAGTACAACATTAAAGTGAAGCCTGCAATTTCATCCGAGTACTACGTAAATCTTGATATCACGACAGAAAAAATTAAATGCAGTAGCTGTGATTTTAACCTGCTTACCTTTTTGTAGTTTTTGTCTAAAAGTTTTTGCTTGAGCGCAAAGAACAAGCATGATATGTTATACATAACGTAATAACCTGGGATTCGTCCAAAATCTGTTAAAACTGTCAAACCTTTCGAAAATTAAAGACATTAATGTTAAATCTCATTCCCTATAAAATCAGCAAACATTGAATGTTCCTCCCAAATAATACACATTAAATGTGTTTTTAGGGTATTTAATTCTACATATTTTTAACGGACTGTGTATAACCAATTGTAAATAAATGCATGCTGATACATACGTAGATATTTGCATTTTCTAGACTTTGGACTTTTCCACCACGGTGCTGATTGGCATGACTTGTAATTAAAAGGCTTTTAATTTTCCTTAATTCAGGTTTTTTCTTTTGTTCGTTTGTACGTTAACACCATATTCTTACAATTTTGTACAGTTTACAGCCTGTACATATACTTAATAATACTTACTGAAAAATAGCATAATATGATATATTTACATAAAATCCATACTTATACATAATATCTGCAAAATCGCTACCATAATAAAGCACACATACTTTGTATCAGTATTATGTGTACATACTTGAAACAAGAGAATGGAGCAGTGCAAAGTTGAAAAATAATGCGCCACATATTTTTACTTTTACACACTCTTTAAATCCCAAGTTACTTCCAACAAAATGCTTTCAACACAAAATCCCTAGTCATAATAGTTATTACATTTTTAGTTTCTAAATAAAATATGTTTGGCTAATACAGCAAAGTGAAAGCGTGTGTACATGTGCTTCAGTTTTAAAAGGTCATTGATCGCATTTATCAATATCAGATATCCAATATGTGACAACAAAACAAACATATATATGAAATATGAACATGTTTGCGTTGTTCATAAACATAGTTAATATTTACTTGTGTGATTAAAAAAACATTCAAATAAAAAAATAATTTGTAATTGTTTTTCCTTTGTTTAAATACAGATCAAAATAAATCTGCCCTGCAATAAAGAAGATCAAGAAGCAAGCACTATATACACACCACACACGATCTAAATATGATGAGTTTGGGATCAATCAAGTTTTTGGACACTTCGTTCATTGACGCGACGCTTAAGGATTTATTCATTGAAATATTTCCCGAAATCCTAAACGACTTGACCACCTACTTTAAGGAGAATGAGTTTCCTGGCTCCAGTGACTGGCTTCGAGATGCAATTTTGTACAATGTCCCAAATGGGAAGCTGAGTCGAGGGCTGTCCGTAGTAACTGCATTTCGTTACTGTGGCACAAATGTCAACCACATTAACTTGAGAAAATGTTGCATTTTGGGCTGGTGTATCGAAATTGTACGAGAAAGCAAGAATTAAATTTTAACTTCAATATGCTTTAATTCTGCAGTAGTTTATTTATGATTTATGACATTATATTATTGCACATTAAGTTTATGATTTTTAATGGTTTCTAGTTGCAAGCTAGTTTCCTCATAATCGATGACCTCATGTCGATTCGCCCTTTCCGTCGTGGTCAGCCTTCTTGGTACACGGTGAACAATCAGGGGATTTTGGCCATCAAAGATGCCCTGGTGTTGGAAAACTCGGTTTACTATCTGATTCGCAAATATTTTCGATATGACTCCTACTACGCCGAGATTCTTACCGCCTTTCACGACGTCACCCTCAAAACGTCGATGGGAGGGGATTTATTCAGGCGGGCAAAAACAGCAAAGGAACTCAGCGAGCTGACCCTAGATCGATATAGAGCCATTGTAAAAAACAAAATCAGCTTTCAGAGCTTCTACTTGCCCATCTATCTTGTCTTTCTTATGGTAATTTAATCGAGAAAATTTTTACAAATTCTGACCAGTGATAAAAAAATCTAGTGATAATAATTTTTTCTTTTAGAGCGGAGTAACTGACGAAATGTACTTGAGTCACGTGGAGTTGATTTGTCAAAAAATTGGCTATACTTGCCAAATTCAAGAGGACATTTTGGACTGTTTCGGGCCTGAAAAGGAGGAGGCTGAAAAAGATCCTAGCTCCTCCTTTATTGCCGAGGGACATTGCACATGGCCCATTTTGAAGGCTCTGGAACTGGCGAATGACGAACAGAAACAAATTTTATTCGTATATTATTATCAATCATCATAATTTAAGATGAATAATATACAAAAAAATTCAAAAACCTAGAGTATTTTTTTAAAAGGTTCACTTTTACACAGGAAAATTATGGCCAAGTCAATGAAGTGGCCGATGACAAAGACGAGGAAGCAATTATCAAGATGCGGGTTGACAAAGTCAAGCAAGTTTACAAGGAGCTGAACATTCTCGATGAATTTTATAATGAGGAGGAAGGAACCATCGTGGAAATAAATAGTTTAATCTGTCAACTGGGGAATCCAAAACACGTTTCCTTTTTTACATCCTTCGTCAACTCGTACTATAAGCGATTGATGATGAAGACGGCAAGATAAAAGGACTATATGTATATAATATATACATTTTATAGGGAAAAGAGCATCCACAGTGAACAGACGAAAGTCCTCGTTTAACTGTACAACTGTAGGTACATATATAGTAAAGTCGCTAGTTTATTATAATTCAGCGCAATCAAAATAATTTTTTTAAGTTTTAAAATTATTTTTAAAAGAATATTATAATATTTTGGGCTACTTTACGGTATGCAGTGTATGTATATCTCATTGTCAGTGTAATCAGTACCCCTTCTGTTTTTGAGGCAATATTCATTCATTTAAACATGAATTTTGGGAAAAGTCCTCGAGTGCGAAGCAGATTTGCGGGTCACGGTGAAAGTTCTCTCTCTCTCTCTCTCGCTAAAAAACTTGAGCAGCTGAAGTCAGCTTCTGATTTCGTTTTGAATTTTGAATGTACAATGTACAATAAATTTACAATAAAAGGGAATGATCAGCTAAAAGAGAAGGAGAAGACGGCAACGACATAATCAGCTATACGGAACTGGAATTCTTGAAAATATGGTATTTTTATTCATTATTTTGTGAAATACATGTTAAAAATAAACAAATTATGATAAACAGATCAATCTATTGCGAATTGCGACACATTTGTTTAATTCTTCCTTTTGAAACATTTTATTGCTAGTTATACCGAATGTTACAACAATCCAACTGTAATTGTATTGAAAGTCCAAATATTAGAAGTAGAATGCCTATTATAACTAGTTTTGTTATGCGCTTGCATTAATAAGTGTTCGTCCAAAGCCCAAGAAAAAATATATACATTACATATTATGACTATTCATGAACGAATTTGTATAAGTATTCGGACAAAATTCATTAACATTATTGATCCTCAGCGGTCAGGTAATATCCAGTTTCAAACTAGATTTTTACATTTAAAAGTCCAATTAGACACAAGTCAAAACTCTCGAGTCCATACATCAGCAGTCAATTGTCGAGTGAAAAAAGGACCTTTCAAACTTTGTTGCAATTGACAAAACCATCCCATACATTGTGGAATATTTTCGTGCAAAAACTTGCCGAAACCCAAAACTTCAAAAAAAGCAACCTGCATTTTTAGATATGACTATAAAAAACAAAGTCCAATTTGTGCACTACTGTAGAATCGAATGAATTTCAATATTTTATCAATAAGTGTGTATTGTTTACTATACATATTACTTCATAGTAGAATACATACATATAGTATTTAGATATGGTTTGTTTTGTAAGGCATTAAAAAGCGCCATGTATATACTTATAATATTCATTCCCGATTTCATGTCAGTTGTCATTAACACTCTGAGGTAAAACGTAAACACCGTTAGCCATTACACGTGTCGTGTCGGTTCGTTTAGAATGGCAAAATACGTCGATAAATTAGTATGATTATTGTTGTTGTTGCAATATTCTGTAGACTGTAGGCTGTAGACGACAGACGAGACGAGAGATATGGACTTGCAAATTTCATAAGTATGTATTATGATCCATTATACATACATAAGTACACACAAATATACGAGATAAATACACATTATATGAATCATCGTGTACATGTAAGAAAATGTCAGGTAAAAGCTTATAATTGTATATGCATATTGTAAAACGAAAAGCTAAAACTTCAAAACCTTACAAGCGAATTTTAATTTCTCCCATTTTTGAAAATTTTTGAAAGCAAATTCCAAACTGGAAGAAATTTGCACTATTTTGAACTTTCAAACTTGACTATATACTCACCTATATTTGAGTATTTAAATAGACACTAAAATAGTCTACGCGTACGCGTATTTATACACATAGACAAAACATAACTACATCATATACTTTTCTAATTGATTTAAAATTATTTCAGTACTCCCTTCCGTCATCCATTTCCATCACTATAATATACCACATTAGTCTTAACACAGTTAACAAGTACTTATTGTTAGTGCCGAGTAAATGAGCTGTCGCAAGTCAACCCCCACAGTTTAAGTTTTAGCTTTCTTGTAGTTACTTCTGTAGTTTTTAACTTTTTGCTGGAACACTGGAGCTCAAACCAGCTATTGATTTCCTATGTACGTTGATAATCGTTGCTGGGCAGGTTGTCGTCAAAAAATAGCATTTGCTCATACTAACAACTTAAAACAACTTGAAACATTTTCCCATTATCCTCCTGTTGTAACTTGTAACAAGCTATAATAAAAAAAGCAAATGACATTTCTGCCAGAAAAATTACCGATTGTCGTGTGGGTGAATGGGCTTTTGATTTTGGCATATTGGCATGACATGTATAATATGCCTACTGTACCAATATATATACACTAAAATCTGTCTATAACGGCATCGAAAGGGAGACATCGGTTTTGGCCGGTATAGACAATGGC
>JAQIVE010002362.1:0-20172 GCA_034698285.1 Sminthurinus bimaculatus | reverse complement strand
GCCAAAAAATGTACATACATAAACATTAAACTTATATGAAATGTACGCTACATATTTGAGTATATATACTGGTACTCCGAGTTGTATACACTTGTATTCAACCAAAATACATAAAACACATATTATATTATTCAGGAGTGAACCCATCGTCAGGCAGACGTGCTCATACTAAATACTTGTTCTAATACACATTTTTTCTTCTCTCTCTCTCTCTCTCTCCCAATAAAAAATGTACATCGAATTAATACACTTTTTAGGCTGTCGTATGCTCAATGTTCACAATATGCAATACGAATATCGTATTTTCTACTTAATACGAGATATTATAGGTATATGCTATACACAAATGATTGTGAGCACAAGTGTTATCTAGTTACTTACTAACGATAAATACCAATACTACTGGATATAAGTATACAATATACAAATGTATTCATTCCTACGTCTTATATGTACATATGTAAAACGTGGCTATAGGTCGTAAATGTTATGTTGATTTTTTGTAGCCGTGAAATGGTAGTTTGTACCAATCTGTCTGTATCTGTACACATACATTAATTTCTATAACATTGCTATTACTCATTCTTATTACTTTCTGTGTCTTTTTCTTACACTTTTCTCGAAATTGAACCAGTCCGTCAGTAGGCTTGTATTATATATTGTCATTATCCAAATTCAGTTGCCAATCCCAAGGAAGTTGAAATACATGACGAATAACATATGAATTATGAATAATGTGCAGTTGGTATCAAATCTAGGCACTGTTTACTGAATACTCGGTTCTACTCACTTTATACTTTATGCCGTCCATTTGGTTTGCACTGCACGGTTCTGACGAACTTTGAATCTTGGGATGCATTACATATTCATCATCATAATAACATGCACATTATATTCCCGATTCCTAATTCCTAATATGCTCACAAATTTCCTCAATATTTTCTCATTAGTATGCATCAGATCACTATTCTGTAGTACCGCTTAAGCGTATGTGTTACACATTAAATATTTTTCATCTTTCACCCATGTAAATTTTGTAACGTTTTTCTGCACTTGTGAATAGTGCAGACAGCAGTGTATTGTGTTAGTTAAGCAGTAAAGTAATGTACATAGTAGTCCGAGCTCTTTTATTAGTGAAAGAAGACAGGACAGGACAGGGTTGGAAATTCGTCTAGTTTATGCTTTACTTTCGTACCCCAATGAATTTTTGAGCACTGTCATAAAAGTCAGCATGAACAGACGCATTTTAATATAGATATTCCAATATAAGTGTTAAGAGAAAGGTTATTGATATTATACACTTTTATGTACTTTATGAATGTCTTGTACTTGATATAGATTTGTATCATCATATTCTTTGTATGTATACAACAACAATGTAAATTATTCTGAATATGTATACAGAATTTAGGAAAGAAATGCCTTCACGCAAAAAGCTTGTCGTCGTCGTCATCATCACGAAGACGGGGTTCGTCTTGATTTTGACTTCAGCTCTAACTTTTAGCTATACTCCTTTTCACACCACATCTGCGTAGTGTAGCTGATGAAGTACCGCAGATAATATAATAATTACTACTACTTTCAATAACATTTAGTAGTAATACATTATTACTGTTGCTTCGCTGTCTTTGTTTCAACAACATGTCTGCATCTCTTTATTTTACTTAAGTCAAGGGGGTTAAGTGACAAATTCGAGTAAAAGATAAAAATTTTCTGTATGCATAAATGATAAAGTATAAATAGCCAGCTTGCAGGTATTAGTTTGTTACAGAGCCTTCCTGATATAGTAAATACGTACAAAGATTAAAAGCTAGCTATAAATAACGATCACAAGTCAAATACTGTGCATGATACAATGGCTATTAGAATTATGTAGAAAAACCTCTTTGTTTTTTCTACACTGATGATTATGGAACCATGATGATCGAATGATATGAGATGAGACCAAACAAGAAAAGAAAGAAGCGCGTGTATTATACATTGAACCTTTATACATGCGTATATAAATACATCTACATTTTACATATTAGGATGCAATACATTTGTTTTTCCCTATTTACTAAAACAAAGTTTTGTACATAATATAAACTTGAATCTTGCGTTTAAATGTTAGACGCTTGGCACAACACAAAGTTTGCTGAGCTAGCAGTAAGACTTGCTACACCATACACATAAAAAATATTGTCCACTGTCCACAGTTATTAATACCTTTATCAATAGTGAAGATCGGAAAGCACAAAGTGTAGAAAAAGAGATGCATACATACATACATGCAACATAATATGTGATAAGGTAAAAGAAAGAAGAAGAAGAGGATAAATCCCAAGAGGGAATAAACGAGGAAAAGAAGAAGTTTTGATACATTTGATAAACCTAAACAAGGCATAATATAGTGTGGAGTTGTGTGGAATGAGACTGGCCTAGCTTGTATCATCATCAGCATCACAAAAGACAAAACCTAGCCACACAAACACACTGCTGTATATATTGTTGTACGATATATAATAACATAATAATATGCTACAAGAAACCCAAGCAGAAGACATTGCCACCGCGAATAGTATATGTAGGTATAATATATTATAATATAGTGTAGCATAATAGTAATGTAATATAATATCAAAATATGCAGAATAGCAAATATGCATTGCAAAAATCAAAGAGCAAATCAACTCGGCTTTCTACAATTTTCATTTCTTTCTTTTGTGTGTCAGCAGAGCTGACATACAAAAGATATACCAGTTTCAGCTCTTTACACCTTCTTTTCTCCATCCGGTCTCTCCTCTCCCCCATCCACAATCCACCACCACCATACGACCATACCAAGCAAGCAAGCAACAGCCTCAGCAGGTACTATTACACACTAGTTGATGTACATCAACTATATACACATACACTAACTACATTACACGAAACAGATATACACAATACACACGCATTTTGTCTCTATACCTTTCATTACATGCTATGCACAATTTTTTCATACCAACATCATAAACACAATGCATTAAAGACGACTGTGTAAGTTATCGTAGTAATATGAACGTTTGTACGTAATATATATGCATGTGTGTGTGTGTATGTATGTATGTATGTGGACGAGCAAAAGGGTTTGTTTGACTTGAAAACGAAGAGATCACCTCGAATTGCCAAACTGCTTGCCTTCTCATTTAGTTTTTGGGACTGAGGCAAGTGACAAGACTAATTGAGATTGATAAGGACGGTAGCAAAAACAGACCGTCTTCTCCTTCTCTCTTCCTTCAGTACATACTTTCTTGACTTGGTTTCACTTGACTTGGACTCTCTATATTACTTTGTTACTGTTATTCTCATTTGTACGAAAAGTGAGACTGTGTGAATTTTTTTGTTGTTTCGTTTCATTATCCATATATACCATTACCGAATTTTGAAAACCCAGTGAATTTTGGATTGGTGTGTTTCTCTTGGATTAAATTTGTTTGGATATTACATAGTTAGAAATTATTGTGAAAAAATTAATAAGTGCTCTCCCCATGAAGACATAAAACGGAAATTCGGATTAGCGAAACCCAAAATTAGTTTACATTTAGTCCAAATTATTCCAGGTAATTAAAAAGCTACTTTATTTTCAGTTACTTTATTCTGTTGATCAGTGCTGCAGTTTTTGGTTCTCGTTTATGTGAGTAAATATGTATGAATAAGCAGTGTGATAAAAAATATTCATAATTAAATTTTTAATTCGCCAAAAAAAATCACATTCATAATTGAGGACCAGTTGTGCAGAGAGTTAATTTTCACTAAAACTAAGCATTTTGAACTTTTATTGGCACTAGATTCATTTTGATGCATATTTATTTTATCCAGGTTTTTCCTTTTTTTAAAAAATTATTTGCAGTGGACATATAGTTGATATCCATATTTAGTTTTACTCTGGATTTTTCTTTTAAAAATTAAACTGTAAGCATACATAGTAGTAGAAAAGTAAAAAAATTGAAGTGCAATAAACCCCCTTCTTTTCAGTGTCAAAATATGATTTGGAGAAGTCGTCATGTGTTACTGTTGGTGTTCCTCTGGATGGGCTCTGTCCATTCAAAGGCCCTGGAGGAAGCCCTCGAAAATAGAGCTCGAAGTCTAAGTGATTCGCTTCAGGATAGTAAAGTCTCTTCATCCATCAGCCACCTCCTCAAGTCCCTTGAACCCACAAACAAGGAGAGTGAGAAAGAAAAACCTCTCCAAATAATCACCAAACACGGAGTGATCACTGCCCGTGAAGGGACCATCTCAAGGAACAAATCGGGCCGTAAGCTCTTTTATGGTGAGCAAACCCCTGGAGTTCCCGCACCCGTGGTAGTGTCCTCTCAAGCCATTCGAATCTCGGGTGGTGGAAATTTGCCCAATGGATCTACTGGAGCTAAACGAGCCAGGAGTCTCAATCTGACTCCCTCCGCTTCTTCTTCTTCCTCTTCCACAATGGACTTGTCTATTGACAAGTCTTTGGACAACGTGAGGACGATTGAGGGTGTTCGCGTCCCAGACGATGAACATGATAAACATTACACTTGGAGAAATGCTCGTGTCATCAAAAACTTTTTAGTTCCTGCTGGACGACCTGCAAATCCCCAGAAAAAGAGACAAATCCTCATTCAGGATGCCCAGTCATACGTTCAACAACAGCAACAGCAACAATCACCAAGTTCATCATCGAGCACACAGCAAATCTACTTTGCCTCACCACAGTCGGCCTCATCATCAACCTCTCAACTGCTGCAGGGACAGGATTTGACTGCAGCTCTGTATGCAGCAGCCGCTCAACAACAACAACAACAGCAACAACAAGTTCAGTCACAATCCCAACAAGTCTACTCATATGCAACAGCCCCAGCTCAACAATCTGCCCAACAATCCACATACTCATATCCACAACAGGGTCAGGGCACTATGTATGTGTTACAGGCTGACGGCAAAACTTATCTGCCCTACACTCCAGAGCAATTGGCGGCCGCCACTGCAACTGCATCTGCATCCCCCTCTCAAGCTGCATACACTCAGACTGCTGATCAATCCCAAAGTCAAAATCAATACCAGTCCTCTCAATTCTATTCCAGGAGTGGAGAGCACGACGGTCAAAATCGTCAATCTTCTTCTGAGGAAACCGGCACCTCAGCCCAGTCCCCACAATCCTTGTACCAACAACAATACCAACAGTTGGCCGCCCTCCGATTTCAGCAACATTTGCAAAACGAGCAGCAAAAACAGCAACAGGACGCCGTTAAGGAATATCAACAACAAATTTTAGCCAAGGCTCAGGCCCACTTTATTGCATCAACCGTCGCTCCCTCCCTTTTGCAAAGTCAAAGCCACACTCAAAATCAGCCTCATGTCTCCATCAATCCTTACTCAGGCTCTGGAGCCGCCTCTCCAGCCTCCCTCAATGTCTCTCCATCCCCCTCAACCCTCGCTCACAAATCCAGTTTATCTGATATTGCCGCCACTGCCATCCCAACTGGAGCCTCTATTGGAGCTCAACTCCAGGAACAAGTTTCCCTCCAAACAGCTCAATACCTCCAAGTTCAACCTCCAGGTCAGGGGGGATCTCCCACCATCTATCAGTTTGCCGGAGCCTCTCCAGCTCTTCCTCAACCACCCTCTGTTTTGCAAGAACGTCAGTCCAATGTTACTCCTGGAGCCGCTAGCAGCAATCAGTTTGTGATCCACCCTCATACATATGTGAGTGGATCCGGTGGTCCAATGTTCTCCGTGCCAGTGCCCATCCCTGCTGACCAAGTTGACCAACATAATGAACAACAATCAAATCAAAATCAAAAGCATCGGGGTGAACATCACGGTCACAACAACAACAATAACAACCATGGGGGTAAAAAGGAAAGAACTTCCCTGACAGACAAAATCCGGGATTCGCTCCAGTTCAACCGAAAAACGGCCTTAGAACGAGTGGAAACAACCTTTACCATCCCCGTGTTGGCTACAACAGGATTCGCCCTTGGACTCGGTGCCCTGGCTGCAGGTTGGTATTTGTCCAAGTCAAACCGTGAGGTTGGAATTTTGAGGAGGACGGGGAAACCAAGTGGAATTGGACCTTCCCCCTCCTCTATCCCCAATCTGTCTCTCTCCGGCTCCTCAAAGTCAGTAACTGACAAGGATGCCGCAATTGTGGCTCATATTCGCGAGAAACGGAGCAACACTGGAGAGATTGACCAGGCCAGTTTTTTCCAAAGTATTATCCAACATGGGATTGAAAAGCAGCAGAAACAGTATGGTGATGAGTCTGAGCCCGTAAGAAAGGGAAATAATAACAACAACAACAACAACAATTACAACAATGATAATTACAATAGTAATACCAATAGCAATTACAACAGTAACAGTAATTCCGCACCCTCACAATCCTATAGCAGTAGTTACAGTAGCAGTAATAGTAATACACGAGTACAAAACAACAAGCAGTCCTACAGTAAAAACGATGGACCGTCCAAAAACAGTCGAGCGGAACACCGAGAGGACATTTTGGATCGACATGGAAAGGGTCACAAGGCAAGCAAGGGAATTTCCTTTAAACGGTTCGCCAGTGTTGCCGTCCCCGCCGTAATCCTCGGTGGTTCAGTCATTGTTATCGGAGCCCTCATTTTCGGCTGGTATATTAGTGGAAAAAACCGTGAAATTGCCTTCCTTGAACCCTCTGCTTACTCCAGACGTAAAAGATCCGTAGACTTAGTTAATCCTTCCTCCTCTTCATCCTCTTCTTCTTCTTTCTTGGATGGTTGGTTGCCCCGTACTATGACAGCCATCCACTCAAACCCTTATGAGACTGAGGGTCACCCACTGGAGAAAAAACACGTATCACAGTCAACTAGCACCAACTCACGTAATTCACACTATTCACAATACAACAACAACAGTCCAATTAGTAGTATTTCACGTAGTAATTCTAGTAGTTCAAGTAGTTTAATTAGTAGTAAAAGTATTAGTAGTATTAGTAGTAGTAGTAGTATTATGATACAAAAACATCACATAAGTAAAAGAGGCGTAGTCAGTGAATATGACATGACGATGCTATCGGTAATGTTCTCAATGGCAGCCTTTGCCTTTGGTGGACTTTTAGTTTTATCGGGTGCTTGGTGGTTTACAGATAATTCGAGGGAGGTTGCCTGGGCAGACAAGGGACCCTTCGAGTTTGGACACTGGCCAACAGTCTACAGACCCGAACTTGCTGCACACCCCCATCACAAAAGGTCTATCTCAAGCAACGATATGACTCTTGACTCACAGGGCGAGAGTGAGAACTCCGGCTTCCTGCACAAAATCCTCGGCTCCCTCGAACTTAGTCAGAGTAGTCTGCTCAACAAGCTCCAGGAGCAGGGCTACTCCAAATGGCAAGAGACGCCATGTGCCAAACGAATCTTTTGTGATGTCATGTCCACCCAGGGTGATGACACCGTCATGTTAATGGAAAAACGGATGACCAAATTCCTATCAATGTAAGAAACTTTTTTTTGCTATTTTTTTCTTTGTACATTCATATTATATTTTTGATACAGTTCATTGACTCTTTTTCTTTTTACACCAATTAATTGAGTTGCATTCTGCATGCATATAAATACAATAGCTATGAAAATTCTTTTAGATTTTCTTTATGTATGAACAGTGTACAGTGTACAGGTACATTGATGTCGATAATTATTCTATTATCTTTAATGTTGACCCTCTCATTACAATACTGAATATTATGTAGCAATTATAGCTTCAGCATACACTATCAAATTTCAAGTATAATCTCCTGTAATTTATTTTCCCACATTATTATTATCCTATTATATGACTGATGATTTATTATGATATTATGCAGAGGCACTTTTGTTTTTACTCTATTATAATTTAGTGTATAAAATAGGTAATAGTAGAGTAGCTTATTAGTTATTTGCATATTATATTATATTATATAGATAGATATGCGGTTATATTATTGCCATGTAGTTATACAAATGACAGCACAGTAAGTTGCAGTTTCACTTTTCATTCAACTTCCTTTTCATTCCTCACTACGCATTGTTGTTGTATGTACACGGGATATTATGTGCAAAATATGAAGCACTTTATAATATACTTAATCCATAATATAATCTTTAATATCCTGCGTCTTATGTTTTATGTGAGTGTCGAGTGATAATCATGAAAGGAAAGAACGACAATGGAGATAATGGTTGAGAAAGTCTGTTCACGCATAAAGAGAGAGGAGGAACAATGCATACACACATACATATGTACATCATACAATAAAATACTTCGAAGGAACGGCAAAGGAGATGAAAAATCGTATTATATATTATGTATATGAGAGCGAAGCAGGAGTGGTGTGAATAGTAGAGGAATATTACACAGTACTGTGCAATGTGAGTGTCAGTGAGTCAGTAGGGAAGTAATGTAAACTAAAACTGCAGATGTGCAAAAAATGTGTGTACTGTATTCAAAAACGTTGAGAAGAGTGCATAAATATGTTCTTCTGTCTGGTTCTGATGGGTTGTACATACATAGTTAGCTGTAGGTAAAGCAAAGCAAAGCTATAGGCTAGGCTAGGGCTAAAAGCTAAAGTCAGAGTCACAGTCACCAACTTTCAAGTGCAATTGTGGATAGAGTAGAAAGTTTGCTACTTTTTTAATGAACATGAACACCCTCACCGTCAACCGCCGTGGTTGTGATGGTGGTAGTATGAGTATGTGTAGTAGTTTAGATGCTCTGAGGGTCTTCTCTCTATCTGTTTCAAGTCATATTGTGGTGTTACGATATGATATGAAATGAAATGAAACAAAGGCAACGATAAAGATGACGATGAAGACGAAGGAGACGAGGAATAAAAACAATTAACCGTTCGCTCCTTACTGCAGTTTTCTTTTCACAACTTTTCCTCCGACAGTTATATAGTTACTACAATAATGTATTACCATAACTTGTAACTTACGGTTTCAAACCATCTCATCATTACCACCTTTTGTATGCATTCCACAAACATATACGCATATGTGTATGTGTAATGTGTACATGTGAGGAAAGAGTAAAAAAATCTACGTTTTACCTCTTGCAGTCAATTTAATGGTCGTGTAATACCTATAAAAAATCAAGGCGGCGAACAGTGATGTGATGGTGATGAGACTTGAAGCTCAAATAATGTATTTTTTTCCCTTTTACAATCCTTTTTATTTCCCTACCACATTATTCACCGTGTCGTTCGCTTTTTTGCTCTTGTTGTGTGTAGTCTGAGGATCGAGAAATGTTGCAGTTGTAGAATATTTGTTACACCAGTATGTTGTCCCTTTCATTTCAGATTTCAGCGTTAGTCCTTAGTTTGCATTGTAGTAGTGACTTGAGGCACAGACGAAATGCTACATAAAATGGCAATTTGTAATGCTTGTATTATTATCATTATCCTTAAATACCATGGCCATGCTTTTCAATTTCTTTCGACAGTTTTGTACACACATACATACATGAGATTACATGCTAGTCAAGTGGGTCCCCGTGTCTTCACTTTCGCTCTATTATTAAATACATGCGGAATTATTTTATTTTTAATTTCGGGCGTTGTCATCTTCTCATGCTTTCTTCATTTTCCTCGGCTCGTTGTCATGATGAAAATGAGCCTAAAATTGCGGCCTGAGGAACTCAATTAAAATCTTGGAATATTAAATATTATTGAGACAATTAGCTATTTTAACTTTTATTATGATGTACTAAAAACCTTGATATTTCTTGTTCTGTGTGTAAAACAAATGGGGAATGTGCATTTCAGGTAGTTAAATTTATACATTAAAGCTCGACACTAAAACCAAATCGACGACAGAATGTCAGAAAAGAGAAAGATCGAAACATTTTAAATAAGAATGAGGATGACAGAATATGTTTGTGACATAACATCAACACTAGTAATAGATGACTATATAACGCGGATACTAATGATAATAATAGTGATAGTGACAGTTTACACGAAGAAAAGAAGGAAATCATAACAAAACTTATTTAAGAAGGTAGAGAAAAGGAGGTTGATGAGAACTTTTATTTTTATTCCCATCCGTTTTTTACAATCCTGTATTATTCAAACAAATGTGCAATGAGAACTTGGTTTCTCTTTCTATTTCTATGTACATTGAACTTGCGGTTAGCATGATATGCCTACATCCTACAAGTTTGTATTTAAACTTGAGTCTAAGATTTTTCTTCTTTGTTATCATGGTCATGTCCGTAACTTTCTATCAATACAGCGTGTATTCATCATCAGTTTAGGTTTGAAACCTAGTGGGAAACACGTGGAATTCATATAATATTATATATTACATTGTATTGGATAATGAAAGGAAGGATGAGAATGTCGTTTTTAAATCTGACTCATGATTTTCGTTCTTTGCATATGTTACTACAATACAGTTTAGTGTCAATACACTTTTGCCTCTTGATTCAGTTCCATAGAATATTATCTTGAGTGATTGAATTGAATTGCATTGCGTTTAAAGAATTCTCTCTCTATCCGACCACCTTCAATATACCCAATCCAATCCAATTCAATTTCAGCTTTAACTTTACTCTCGCTTATTTTTCTGCCTTTGCCATGTAAAAATGTATTTATTCTGCTTAATAGTGTGCTTTACACGCACACCAAACAGTAGTTTTTGCACTTTGTAGAACACGACGAATGAAAGCCCCATTTTTTACACACGAACTGTCTTACTTTGCTTCAGTGCGTAAGTTTTGACTATAATATGTATGAGTTGTACATTGTACACAGTACATAGTATATACATAGTGCACTTGAACTGGCTTGTAGTTCCAACATCAGCGTGTTGCGAGGAATAAAAAGCGAAAAAGTATTGAATGACGTTGAACTTGGGCAGTAAAAGTATTTTATATTTCATTAGAAAAAAAGTTAAAACAAATAACTGTGTGTAGGGTTGAATTTGTTTCACTTTTCGGCCCACTCGACTCGTCTTCCCAACTCGTTTCTGTTCCTTTTTGTGTACTTTTCAACTGTGTATAGCGTATAGTGTACAATGACAAACGTTATAAATTGGGAGAACTATCCGTCATTGTTGAAATTGTAAGCGCTTCTGCAAATTGATGCATTATTCATTTTTTAATCGTAATAACTGTAAGAAGCAACAAAACGCCTGCCGACAAATGGCAGTTTGTGTCGGCATGAGCGACGAAAACTTTCAAAAAAATGAAATAACACTACTCGACAACATAATATTACTTAAAGGTTCCGTTGGATTACGTGAGTGATTGAGAAAATGAGAAAGTCATCCATTTGTTTAATTTATATGTTTGTCTTCTGCCGTGCCTATACTCTCGTAACTACACATCTGCTATTTATTACACTCAGTTTGAAATGCACATAAATTATGATTCTATTAGAAAATCAAATATCATTATGATGTTGAGACTCTCTGCGTTTGGCATTACTTCTCAATAATGTCAGTATTGGGTAGGTTATATCAGTTTGTTATTTGAAGAATGAATTACACGGATTATGATTAAGGTAGCATTTTAATATGGATTGCTTGAAGTTTCTCTGAATTTATTTATTTCATTCGAAACTCGAAGCTTGTAAGCACGAGAAGCAATAGGACAACAATCAAGTAATCAAATATCAACAACAAGAATAATTTATAATGGTTCAATATGATTCATATAGCATACAGATCAGTATATAATCTTGTCGATAATCCTCCATTCATAGCAGTCAGAAATTCAATGGTTGTTTATCTACGAAATTCTGGCGATTTTAACACGATGATCCGTGCAAATACAAACAAATATCTTTTTATATACTTTATAAGGAAATCGATATAAAAGTAAGATTGTCAGTTCTCTATATAATCTTCCTCCTTCCCTTTCGTTTCGTTGTCCTTGCAGCAACTGTGACGAAGTGACGATGTGGGGTATGCATTTTTTAATCGGTGGAAAAGAAAAAGCTGAGTATACATATAAATTGGTGTGCAGTGCATCTTGCGTCTTCTTCATTTCTTTTACTACCTATTTAGATTTGAATTTCGAATATGAATTTCCTACATTTACCTTCTTATTATCTGCTAGAGGCAAACAAAAGATTCGCAAGCGTTCCATAATGGTGAACGTGGATAATGGCAAATGGTGATGATGAGACTGATGATATTTACTTGTGACCCACAAATGAATTCATCCAAAATACTCCTTGGATATTATTATTTATAAACATTAGGCATCTTTAATATCACAACAGCATAAGTCTTCTCTTGTTTCAGCCTTCACCCCATCTTTTTATTTTCATTTTTCTCCTACACATTACTAGCTTGTAGGTATCCATACTGTTATCAAGTTAATAGCGCAAAAAGACATTCACCTTCTTTTTCGACGTTTATTTTCGTCTTACTTTTACTTGTCTTATATTTCCATTGTGGTTAATTACAAGAACATCAACACCAACTAAAGTACCGTGTAGCTATTATACTTTGTACTAGATGATATTATCTTTAATCTGTAACATAATATGTGTAGTTGAAAGCTCCAATTATTCTCTTCATTCTTTTCTTCCTTCTTGTATTTTTGAATCAGAATTTTTGGGATAATGAGGATGGAGACACTTTGAATATAATATTTTAAACAGTATGAGATTTAATCCGTGTACTTTTATTTATTTTTGTAGCATCAGGAAAAAAAACTTATCTGTATAGCACGAAGTTGGATAATAATATTGTCACACAATACACATTATATGTACGTACAACTTGACAGAATCTTTGCACACATACATATTGTCCTGTCCTGCTGCACTGATGTATTTCCTCTCATTGTCGTTGACATCATCTGCCATATACATGTCATGTTCATTGAGCATTTACAGTAATTATTAAAACACATGTAACAAATGTCTCAACATGGAAATACTATCTTTGCGCAGATGTACATATGTATATTATTACTAGTTACTTCAAAGCAAAAATGTATACAGTCCGGAAAAACTTGAATATTGATACAGTGACCACCTTTGTGCTTTGCTATTTAATATGATAATTGATAGACAGGTCAAGTGACGGGTCTGTTTTGTGGTATAAAGTATAAAATAGCGCAACACCAACATTCAACAGCAACTGCATCTGTGCATGTATGTATGATGTATGCATACCAACAAACTAGATTTTGACTTAAATTCAATTGAGCATGGTTTTGAGTTTGGATTTAAATCGTAATATAACATTGATTGTTCAATTTAGTTTAGTTTAACTTGCAAGTGTATGTATTGAGTTGTGAGTATTGTAATTTGCAGTGACGTCGAACGACGATTTGAAAGGAAATTACCTGACCAATACAATCCAATATTTAAAAAGACAACCAACAAATAATATCTATGTACTTGTAATCATCCAAAAGTTGTACTTAAGTTGAACATTGAATGAAAACAAAAATCAACCTTGCTTTTTTTCTATTGAAAATTGAGTTTTAGGGTTGAGGGTGAGAGACGTCATAATGGTGGAATGAATTCATTTTTTGGCGAGATATACATGTATATGAAATACAGATGTAGCTCCTATAGTTACAAACATGTTGATGTTGAATGGATGACAGAGAACGTTGTTGAAGGAGAAGTTTGTGTGATCTTTTAATTTTTCTAGGGCAGTAGTAAGTAGGTAGAGTTGGACGATGGATAGTCGACAAAAAGTGGACGAGTAACATTTAATGTAAATAAAGATCACTTTTGTGCATTTCCCCGTGGAAAGAAAGTACATATACACCACGATGATAACAGTGTACATGCATACACATTATATGTACTTTTGATGGTGTGCATGTTACCACCAATTTGTCGAAGTAGTCATCATCATTTTCCACAGTAAAATACAAAATTGTACAACCAACCAGACAATCTACATTCCACACGTGTAATAATTTTGTCGTTTAACCAAACAATCTCCATATTATCGAAGCTCAAAATTAAAATTGTAAAGATGCATCCATCTGCTTTGCCGTTTAAAATGCAAAACCGTAGGTATGCGAAAAAACGCAGTAGAAAAAAAGATACAATGTGTATGAAAATACCATAAAGGGAAAATATAATACATATAAATCAATCAGAAGGATGTAAAAAAGTTCTTTATCAAAACCTATCGATCCCCGTTAGTTTTGCTCATAAATTGCAATTTTCATGCCTCGCAGTATTTTAGTCAAGATCATGGGCATGATCATGATTCCTTTTCTGTTTACTTGACTTTTTACTCTGTGACTTGTCTGAATTTAGACTCAAGAGTCAACTCTTTCGTCAGAAAGAACCAAAATTGCGTGTATGGAAAGAAAATCTTCCATGTTTGATTTTTTTTAAAAGTACTACAGAGTAGACATTTCAATTTTTGAGTCAAGTCAGTTAAACCCCCAAAATGAAGACGTAACACGATAATAATAAACCTGTAACAAGTTGATGCAAGCATTAAGAATAGGAAAATCCATATGGATAACGATGATTATAATCACTGATCAGTAATCACTCCCCTGTTTTTTAGATACTCGTTACATGTAAGCTTATCTGTACGTTTTCATTTGAAGTTTATATCATCATATCATGAGAAGGAAGAACAATGTATAAACAGATACGATAACGATACCTTGTGAATCATGTATGTATTTACTTGTACACAAGTTTGTATGAAATATGGCAATGTATTTAGGATGAGGCAAATGACTTGTGTGTGCATATATATCTATATATATGAGTGTAACCATTATGAAACAAGTTTTTGACTTTTTGAGCTTGAGCTCGAGTTCAGTTTGGGAGGCGCAGAATTTCTACACACACGTATACATTACACGGGCTTCATATGTCTCTTGTTGAGCTCTTTGCCGCTTGTTCGTATACAATTTTTGCTTTTCTTTTTCGCTCTGTGTATATGCGTTACTTCATAAGTAGTGCATCAGAGATCACGATGTGGGTAGACATTCAAACATATCTGATAGATAATAATATGTATAATGTATATGCGTACATGTACATGTGAGAGTATCATTCACTGATGATACCTACATAAATTCAACCTGTTCACCAACTCCTTTGAAGCTCGAGATGAAGAAGCTCTTTTCTTCCTTTTCAATGAATATTTTATTAAACCTGGCTCTGAAATTTGAGTTTTATTGGCAATGCCAAAGTCACATGCTTATATAAACATAATAATATCATCTGTCTACTGTAGAGGATACAATATACGAATTTTTCACCACATTTCTTTGTCTACACTGAAAATAATTAATGGACAGTGAATAAGACTTTAAGGGAAAACTACGTACTTACATACATATTTACGTTCACTACCAACTCTTTGGCTTTTGGTTTTTCATAATGTGGTACTCTCCTCAGCCTTTTGATGCATTTGGATAGAGGAGTGACTCAAGTAAACCCAAACTAAGACGAAGTTTGCATGTTTGTATGATACTTACATATGTATCTGTGACTGACTGACTGACTGGCTGCTGACTTTGTACAAGAGTAAGTCAGTAACAGAAAGGAAATTATGTAGGTAAATTAAATAAGAAAAACTGGTCTGGAAAGTGTAATAGTGTGATTTGAGCATTTGAAACCGGGTTTCACTCATTCACTCACTCAGTAACTTACGATTAGTCTATATGTCTGTGTGCATGAATGCACGTACATACTTATACATACATGTTTTCTGGTTACTTATTGTCTTGGCCCTTGTTGTTATCATTATTGGTACTGTGGGTTATAAGAAATACTGGTATGTATGTACATATACTATCTAGTATATAACATGATATCTGGGTTAGTATCCGCATCTTTAATCCAAAGACGTACGTACACATTACACATGCATCCACACACACACACACACACGACACATAACAACATATAAATTACAGATGCAGAAAATGATCGCGACCAAGAAAAGCATATCAATCATCTCAATTTTAAATGGGCGATGCTCTCCCTCTTTCTCTCAGTATTTGAAAAATCCCTTGATTTATGCAAAAACGATGAATATTATCATGAGATACTGAGTATTATTTAAATAAAATAGTAATTATTAGCATGCGTATTACAAAACCAATACTGCGAGGCCTAAAAAATGAGTACATGTCTTCATGTGATACTTGATACACCTTTGATTAACCTATTTCCCTATTCAATACATTTAAACACTTGACATCCTGGATGAAGGATATCAAGTATCAAGAGAGAAATAAAAGAAAAAGTAGCGATAAACTTTTCAATAGCTGGAGAGTCATACATAATTGTAATTAATATTTTTGATTCCCTTGTTATTTTTGCAGGTTGCCTGACTCTCTATCGAATTCGCTCTCGAAAACGTTGGGAGACGTAATGAAGTCCATTAATAAGAAAGATTGCTCATCTTACACCTGTGGTGGACAATGGGTCACTACCTCAGCTATTCCTCAACCTTCAATTCCAGCATACTCGCCAAGAAGATGAAAAATAACATATCTAAAATATTAAATAAAGAATCCTGACTTAATAGTAATATATTATAACTTTTTATACTTAAATATGACTTTAGTTTTGTACTAAAAAGTGAAACTTGAAAAAAATCTGTATTAGAATCTCGGAAAGAGAACGGTGAAAAAAAAGTATCAACATTGTACATATTATATACACATATGAGTGAACCAATGACTTGCAGGTCAGCATTTTATACAAAAAAAAACACAGAAATAATAAATGTAATATACTTTCACACTTCTTTACACTGACAACTGAAAACTGAAACAAAATGGAGGAAGATGTTATAATATATACTGTGTAGGTTAAAACTAAACTAGTGTTACGGAGAAAATGTGTGTACCAAATGTTTTTATATTTTAATTAGATATGATGTTAAATATTTCACTCTTGGTGGCTTCAGAAATATGTAACTACTGACTATCATAATGTTAGTATAATAGATAGTGTTTTAATTTTCTGGACCACCTGGGTATTTTTGTATTTTGTATTGTTACTTGTTACTGTTGCATATTGTTATTGTTGCGACTAATTTTGTTTGTTTCTTCTAAAAGCAAATACCGTATAAGCTGTCATACTAAATGAGCTTATGCGGTAACCAAAAATGTACTTACGTATGAGTATGTTTAAGACAGAAGTTTTTCCGTGTTATTGTTATCAATTATGTACTGTTGTACTGTTATTGTTACTGATGGTTTTTTGAAGTTTTTTATTTTTATACAATCGCGGAACTTACGATTAAAACACTGAGGAAAAAAACGATGAATAGAGTATACTACTAGTATTTAATTAATTAATTAATGGATATCCCTACTACAAAAGAAATAGAGAGCAGAGAGAATCAGTGAAGATTGTTATTGTGTATCAAAAAGTATGTAAAATGTGTTATGTGTATCTACTACAATCCAAAAAATATTGTTTGTGAAGTCTACAGTATAAATATATAATACATGTATAAATGTGTTCTTATCGTATTAAGTTAGAAAAAACATGGTCAAAATGGTGAGAAAGTTTTATATATTATCATGATGTACAATATGTGAGTATACTTGAGACTTAGGTGCGTTTGGCCTTTGGAGTTCTGTCTGTCTGTCTGACTGTTTGTATGTAGGTGTGGATGTATTTATTTATTCCATGGTGTTTGTTTTTTGTACAATAAAGTGAAGAAAATTATTGTCAAAAAAATTCTACGTACTATTTTTGTCTATTTTGTTTTAATTGGGTAATTTGTGCATAAATGCTTGTTTAGCTATTTCTCGTAGTTGAAACGATGAACCGGTTTGCTCCACCATTTTGTTAAATGAGCTGCTTTCGTTTTGGAGGAGGGAGTACGGAGTGTCGAATTCCTGTCAAAAGTTAACATCATAATTATATCTCAAAACTTTGACACTTCTAGTCCGCATAATGTATTTAAAATGATACAATTTTTTTTATTGATTTTCACCTTTACTACTCCTTCATCCATAACTAAGACTCTGTCACAGTCCATTATTGTCATCAGTCTGTGAGCAATCACTAGAATGGTACAGTCTTTAAATTTCTCCCTTATTGTTTTTTGGATTTTGATATCAGTAGCATGATCAATTGATGCGGAGGCTTCGTCTAAAACAAGGATTTTGGATTGAGACAAAATGCTTCGAGCTAGAACCAAAAGCTGTCGTTGACCACTTGAGAAGTTAACACCGCCTTCGTTTATCTGTAATTTAAATAGCATTTCCCATATTAAGTAGCATAATAATTCCGTGGTTTTGTCAACAAGTTATGTGTAATGTGTAAACGTTGTGTCATTTGAATGTTTGATAATTTTTCAGTACCTCAGTACTAAGACCATGGGGCGAAGATTTAAACGTTTGTGCCAGTCCAACATCACGAAGAGCCACCCAAATATCGGAGTCACTAATTCTACTGTTTGTGGACAAATTTGCACGAAGTGTTGCCTGATATAAAAACGGATCTTGCGGAATTATCGACAACTTGGAACGGAGATCATGAAGCCCGAGTTGATGAATGTCAATGCCGTCAATTTCAATATGACCGCTGGAAGGTTCTGTCAATCGAAATAAAGCGTTGACCAAGCTTGTTTTGCCACTGCCCGTTCTACCAACAATTGCAATCTAAGCCGTTTCAAACAAAAATCCTGAATAACGTGAAAAGTCTCAATAATGAATTTCATGTTTGTAAACAATAGGAATTTTTGCTGTGCTACATGAACCTTTTCTTTCGATCTAATGCTAATGTTAATATTCTTGAGCATTGTTCTTCCTTCATTATATTGGAGATTCAGATTTACGAATTTTATACTTCCACTTTGTGGCCAGCCATCTGGAGGCCTTCTCTTTGAGTCAGCTTCCTCTGGTTTTAAAGCTGAATACTCTAGAATCCTTTCGATGGAAACCATCTGACTTTCGACGGTTGCAGACTGCCGGACTCCCCACTGAAAAACGCCGGTGAGAAACATGGACGAAGATATGGCCATCCCAGCAGCCGCCCCAGTTGCTATTTTATTTCACCAAAAAGGAAAAATTATAATCTAGATTATTTTGAGAGAAAGTAGAAAACAAAGAATTTCTATAAGAAATGATAGTTATTTTCTTACTGGACGAAGTAAGCATCAAAGTGATGACAACAATGGTTGTAAAAGCTACTGAGATCCAGTCCAAATACATTCCAATCCATCTTGTCATCACAATTGTGAGAAACCAAGTGGATGAGTGAACGTCTTGATGTTGACAGAATTCATCTTCAAAATCGTTTTCAACTTTGAAGGCTCTTATGACCACCAGTCCTTTTAAAGTTGTATTCAAATGGCCATATACTGGACTTCGAGCTGAACAAAAAATTTGTAAAAAATTATATGTGTGCCCTTATTGCTTCTTCCAATTGAAGTTATAAAAATCAAAAATGCATGAGTATGCGTTGACATTTTTCAATCGTCACTTACCGATGGCTTCTAGCCGTTTTACAGATCTTGATGACTTGACATAAATCCTTCGAATATAATAAAATGCGATGGAGAGAAAAACGGTGGGTATGAGTATGTACGGACTAACTATGCAGACTAGTACAATAATTCCGAGGACGTTGAGAAAAATCTATGTGAAATGTAAAATATACAAATATAATACAAAAATTGGGTTTACGGATTAAATCAAAAACGGATACAAAATAAAACAAGTTATAGTCTTAACGTTATTAGCTTTCACCTCCACCGTTTCAAAAAACGTTTGTGGTAAAGCGTCGTCCATCAAACTAGTGTCCTTTGTACACCGGTTAAGAATTCTACCTAAAGTTTTTATCAGGAGTAAATACATAGATGAGACAGTTTGAAATCTAATCCCCTTTAAATGTTAATTAACTGGTAGCTTGTGGAAAATGAAAATGAAAAATTTACCAGTAGTATTGAGATCAAAGAATTTCATCGGCGCTCTAATAATACTCTCCAGCATTCTATTGTGTAATGAAGTAGAGGCATTCAAACAAATTTGAAAAAATATGGTAGTTCGAATCATGGAAAAAATGAAGAGGAAAACAATAATGCTGGAATACACGAGAATCTGATTATCAAAACTATAGTCAAATCCACTGTTTAAATGTTTTGGGGGAATTTCATTAGAAAGGTTGTAGAAATTAGTGCTGTTTACAAAGCTGCTGTTGGCATTCGAATTATTGTGAACATCCAAATTTTCATG
>JAQIVE010002361.1:0-20180 GCA_034698285.1 Sminthurinus bimaculatus | reverse complement strand
TCATAATTCTACCAAATATTTACCATGTCAACAAAAAATATTGACAGATAATGATCTCATGAGATTTTGATAGTTTTGTATCAAACTTTCATGAAAAGTTCATGAAAGTTGATGAGGTTTTCGACCAAATGCCTGTCAAAATCTCATCAAATATTTGACCAGATATTTTTCTAAGGGATTGTCAGTTTTCACACGTGTTTTGCAGTTTTTCAAAATTCTTGCGTTAAAGTGGGCAGATTTAGTACACAGTACATACTCATTTGTTTTGGGCTTTTGTCGCTTGCTTAATGCTATAGAATATCTATCATACGGCTAAATTGAGGGGAGATGATGAGGATTATGAAAAAATGGAATGATTATACACACGAATTTATTCAGACTCTCTCCCTCTTTCTCTGCAAGGGGTTCAACTGCTGGTAAATGCAAATGTAAATATCCAAAGCATTATACATTTTATACATACATAAATTGGACTGACTGCGAGAATTTGTTCAAATTACATTTTATGACAGGGAAAGATCAACATTGCTCTCTTTTCTCAGCCTTGTTTTGATTGGAATCATGGAGTAGACAATTACCTTTCGTTAAATTCTAAGCTCTCCTTTTTTAAATGTATGTATCTACAGCATGTTACAATGTTAAATATTATGCAGAACAAATAATATTACACTTGTGTATATAATGTCATGTCATACAATACATACAGTAGAAAGTCATGTTGTTCCAACTAAATTTTCTACTATTACTTCCTCATGTTTTCCCTTGTTCGTTGGTTGGTGAAACAAATGCTCCGCTGCTATTATGTGAACTATTATCTGACATAATAATAAACTGCTGAGCTCAACAGAGATGTGCATTTTACATCTTACATATGTATTAATGAAACTTTTGCCTGAAGAGACAGAGGAAGAACTCGAGAGTTTGAGATTACGAGAGAGAGAGAGAGAGGGAGAGAGGTCTGATTTTTTCCTGTTCACCCTAGTGAATTAAGGCGAGATAAAAAAATTGGTATGAATTGACTTGGAGCCATCCAGCAGCGAGAACGGAGTGAACTCTGTGACTTTTTAATGCCTACACAATTATGTGCCATGATATTACCATTTTGTGATATACATACATTTACATTGTAAACGCAGATTCAGCCTTGTGTTCCCCCATTTTTTTCTCTTTGCCCATTCGAATCCAGTTTTATTACAGGGAAAAGCGGCTACTACTCCCCTGGTTCTTCATATACAATATACAAGCTTGACTCTAATTTGGAAATGATCAGTGATTTTTGAAATTTGATAGTTCAGTCCTCAAAATAAATAATAATTATCAGTTTTTAGTGTTCTTTTTTGTATGAGATGCGAAAAATACGTTTTTATGATGATCAGTAATCCAGGTTGTTTATTTGATTCCATTGTGAGCATTATATACTGGACCTTGGTCCAAGGTGCGTAAATAATAAATGGAATTGAGTTTATCATCGGCATCAAACTCCTCTGACTTTGACCCAGACGCAGGATGGAGGAGACCATCGAGGCCTGAGGCTCCTTTATCCAAGACAAAACATTGAACGGTAGGGTTCGTAAACGAAGGAATGAAATAGAGCTACACAGCAAAGATAAATGTGTGATGAGCCACAGGGTACAATGTTTGGGTTGCTCTTTACTCTTTATGCACGATGTGTATTCTACTGAATCTGTTTAAACGCTGGGTCCTATCCATAATATAATATTTTTTCAAGCAAATTGAATTGAATTTCAATCTCAACTCAAGCTTTAAACCAAATCCAAATGTGTTTGACTAATTATAATTGAATTGATCCCGCGAATTAGCCCTATAATTTGGACTTTTGGCTTAGACGTTTACCTCAGACTTAACGAACTTACAGTACAACATATAACTATGCAAAATAAAGGTAACAGCTGATTGATGGGTGCACATTTCGTGAGGATTTGTCGTTTGGAATTGATTTTTCCATATTTTTTCAATTTCAATTGATTGACTTTGTAAGTATTATGTTCCGCCGCAAAAGAATAATACTTTTTGTTATACATTATACAATGAAACGCTAAACACTAGTAATTTTTTACAACATTCATTTACATTAGAATTAGGCATGACAAGGCACGAAAGTTGAATCCAGCCAGCCAGCCAGTTATTGTCTCAGCCCAACTCGCTGGCAAATGGTAAATATTCATGTGGAAAAGGTCAAACAAATAAAAAGTAATATCATCCACGCTCCCATATTGATATTGATCATTGAACCATTTAGCGATGTGCATACTGTGTATTTAGTGGGTCTTGGTCTGCGTGTGGTGGCGGTGGTTCAAATTCAAATTCGAGGAATGCGAGGCAATGTGAATATTTATTACGTAGAATCGCACATGAACAGTATTTGGATCATCCACATCCACGGTTTCTCTGTTTTGATCTACAGTCATGATATTTCATAATAATGATAATAATAATGATGTAGCATACAGTGACGAGGGTCGATTCCAATCATAACAATAATCATAGTCATAACAACGACTTTAAGACGCAACAAGGTATTATGTAAGTCAAAAAGAACATGGTAAAGGTAACGAAAAAAGGAGAACTCTTTAAAACAATTAAAATGGCACTTTAAGATGTAATAACAGGTTAGCTACAATGCTATTCAGATAGTGTGTAGATTAGAAAGATGAGATGACGTTCATTTTCTCCATATCTTTTTAGCCAACACATCTAGTAGGCATTTAATTCTTGATATGTATGTATGAGTATGAAAAAACATGAGGAAGATACAACTATGCGAAATATAATCATAGAACATAACATAACGTATGTATATGTATAATGGAATGGATGAACACCGACTGGACGAGTCTTACCTTTTCCTCTGATGGTTGGCACAACAGCGGAAAGGTGAAATCATTATAGGGAGTATTTTATTGCTAATTAATTCAAATTTACATTTTAAAAGGCTGAGCTCATAATTACATATTGTACAGAGATAGAGCCTCAGAATCAGATTCTCATTCAGATAGATAGAATTGCCAAGTTGAATCCAATTCTCATATACGTACAGATACAGATAATCTTAAATCTCCAAGAAGAATCAAAGTCGTTGTCAGTGGTGCTCGCCGATTTGAGGTTTGAGTCAATTTTCACCGTTATCACATCAGCTAATTCTTATTCAGGTGTTAAAATTTATGTAACCTGTCTATATGTATGTGTATGTGTATTTTGCGTCCTCCCGCTAGCCGTCAACTAGTTTGTCTCTTCTTGTATAATTATCATTTATTTTCTGCATAAGCATTAATATTAATATGTATAAACAAAAAAACAACAAACAAGAGGCTCGAGGATAAAATTGAATAGAAAAAATATGTTGTACATAATTATATATAACCTATGCAAGGTATAACTGTATAGACTCTATTTTTGCGTTGAACATGGAATGATCACATGTTTGCCGGGCAACCTTTAACAAAATGCTTACATGGAGATTGCATGCATTTTATTGTTTTCCTTGCTGTTCTGACTTTTACTAGATTTTTACGCGGCTGTTGTATTTTGTATGTATGTTTTGCTTTATGTTTGTCATTGAGAAAGGACGGCAGCCGCTGCATCTGCATCTGTTTCTTTCTCTCGTTCTCTCTACGTATCCTCCATATGGGTAAAATTTTGACGGACAAACGTTTCTGTTTCTGCCTCGTTGTCTCCCGGTGATCTTCCTTTTGTATCGGACGTACAACGTTTTACAAGGAGGCACACGGAGAAAAACAATGTAAAGGGTGGTGGGGCTCTGGCGGATATTTATGACTGTGGCAAGGTGGTATGTGTGTAAAGTAGGAAGAAAAATAGGGAGAAAAAGAAACTGTTTTATGATTTGATAGAATTTTTATCATGTCTTGACTTTTGCTGTATGGTGGACATGGACTTGGTATATTTTTTCTTTTCTTTTTCTTTGACCTGCTTGGACTGCTTGACGGAGACGAAGTGTGTGTTAGATTCTAGTTGATGCTGATGTTGTTGGTGGTGGTGGTTGTAGTGGTGGCTGGTGGCATATGGGATAAAGAAAATACAGATATATGGATGTGGAAGAGATATCATCTTTTCCCTTTTCTATGTACATAAGTACATATATAAGTATTGCACCTTTATGTACATTTATATGGAGAAGGTCATTTATATATTTTTTTGTATCATATCACATCATATCATATTGTATGGAAACAAAGTGGTTGTTAGGGCTTAGAGAGATAGAGTGTAACATGGGTGTCTCAGTAGGGTGCAATTTCTCTCTCTCCAGGTTGAAAATCTCCAGCAAGCAAGCAAACAACCAGCCAGCCAGCCAACCAGCCGTCCCAACTCACAATAAGTTATGTCATTTTTCTCTATGTGCTCTTTCTGGAAAAAACCTGCTACAACCGACTGAGCAGTTTCTATGTGTACATAGTATATGCAATATACAATATACACATGTGGACATTGTTTCCTCGTTTTTTCATTTTTTTGTCCAAGGATTATCAAGGGGGATTTTAACATTTAAAGGAAATTTTGCACTTGTTGAAAAATTGCAGGAAAAACTACGCGTGTAATGTGTAGTGTATCTACACGCAGGCACCTAAAAAACTGTTGCTTTACTCATAGGGACAAAGTTTCGGAAGAAAAGATAAAATTTTAAGAATGGGAATGTGTAAAAATGAGGTGGTAATGTGATACTTGAATGCACCCAATTTTTTATGATGATGGAGATTTAATTGAAAGTTTCCACCATGTAAAAACGGCTAATGTTATGTTAATTTTACCGGGGTCGATGCATTAACGTAATACGATATAGGATAATGTAATCTTATTTTCACTCTTATTGTGCTTTGCGACGGTGACGGTGACGGTGCAATCTAGCTAACGTGCCATTTATTTTTATTACGTGGACTTTATTACAGACCGAATTCAGAATTAGAAAGAGTGAGGCTGACTGAGAAAGAAATGAGCCCGAAATAGGGCTGAAACGGCTGTATATACGTAGAAGAACTAAGAAGAAAGCTGTGGCAAGAGTTTTTACGAGTTGGTAGAAGAGATACTCAGGCTGATAATGATGGTAGTTTTGATGGCTCCTCCGTGTAATTAAACTGTAAATATGGGATTGAAACGAGAGCTGGGGAACTTCTCCCCAAAACTACTAAATATATACATACCGTATAATACTACATGGTATATACATAAGCTACATGGAAATGCAAATTTGACCTTATCTCTTCTTCCATCATTTACTTTATTCCATGTTATATGTATATATGTACATATGTACACGACAACAATCTGTCTGTATGCCCTGTGCGTTACTGCTCTGATTCTAATTCTCCTCGACAAAATGAAAAATGTCATATGTATTCTTCCTGCCTATTCTACATTCTACATATTTATCTCTTTTTCTTCCTTTGCTGCTTCTGCTTCTTCGTCTTCTTCTTCTTGTTCTTCTTCATTTGGGAAAGTTGCTCCTTCTCCCTTTGAACTTGCCGAAGAGTTGTCAACTAATTGTAATAAAGATGTACAAGGAAGATAACCATATCTTATCCCTGTCTTTGCTGCTCACTCTAACCATGACCATGATCATGATCGTGATCACAATTTATCTGCATGTACTCCTTCAGCCTTCCGCATATCTCATCACTTAACGAGGAAATCGAGACAGAGATAAAAGAAATAACTAAAGTAACGACTATACGACCTGTCGCTTTTCTCTATCTCTGTCTCTCTGTCTCTCTCTCTTATTGACTTGAATCTTTCTAACAAGGCACAAAATACGACAAGATTTTGCCATAAAACTTAAAAACAACTTAAACTTTACATTTGGAATGAAAATTAATCAAATTGACGTTTTCAAGCCTCCTTTAGAAAATTCGGAAAATTCCATATTGTAATTACAATGGATTGCCAAAGTTGTCAGTATTATCATACGGTAATAATAATGATGAGGACTTTGGCAATAAAAATGTCATTTCATATTTAAATTGAGCCAAGCCGAGTCAAAGTCATCCCAAATTTAATGGTTGATGGTCACCGAGACGTACATTGTACATATGTTTTCGACCCTAATGGACCCGTCATATTTGTGGAGAAAAATGTAGTTTTGTTTGGATGCGGACATATTAGTGTATATATTGTGTGGGAGTATTTTATATTGTACTGCATACACGTATGTATAGAATAACGTGTTGGGTGGGTAGTTTGGAGAAATGAATGAATGAATGAATGAATCAGGATGTCGCTAAGAGAATTTGATATGACTTCTTTTCCTTGTCTCCTGGAAAATGGGGATAAATACATGGAAATATATATGAAATTCAGGAGATTATTGTGGATGTCGAACACCCTTTCTGCATTGCATTTCTCTGTGTGTGTGTATGTGTCGCTCTTTCCTTCATTGAGGAAGAGTAGGAAAAGCTATGGAGAAAACCTTTCGGACAATATGCCTAGGACGATAAATCATTGGAGCGAATGACTAACTGTGTGTATGTGTCTATATACGTATGTGTGTGTGTGGTATGTTTCTCTGTTCTCGGCCGAGCAGCTCACAGTATAAGTACACGAAACACAACATAAAGCATGCAGCGCCGCTTGGCCTTTTCTCCATGTTCCTCTGTTTGAAATAAATCGTCTCTCATATATATGGAAATTTGAGGAAATCTTGTGTCATTTCGAGATATGAATGAAATATTCAGATTGCCATTTCACTCCGACCATTCCATTCGTTGGTCTCCTCTCTCTCTCCGTTCTTTCAGTCCTACGCACAAGTATAGATGCATATTTTTTGGTCTCTTGTTCTTGTTGTGCCTCCAAGGCTAGTCATTCGGAATCACATGCATATCCTTGCATACATACACATATTTATACAGATGCTCGTCCAGTTTCTCCCGTATATTGTACAGTTTTCTACGGGGGAAATGTCAACGTCTTATTTTTTACATATTATTATACATTATACTGTATATGACACGATATCTTTGAAGGAAAGCATATACATAGGCCGGCGAGTTATTTTTTCCGTTCAACTGGGATCCCTTTAAAGCTGTTGTAAATGAAAAGCCGCTCTATATTCATATTATATTATTATTCCACTATTTTTCTTACTCTTTCCCTATTGTCTACCTCCATCATTTTTTTATCTGTCTAAGGGGAAAAGGACCTTAGACGATACATGAGGAACAAAAAAACAACAGTTTGTATATGCACATATACATTGTACATACATTGTATACGCATAATATCCGTTTCAATATGGAACTGACTATGTATGTTTCAATTCAAAGGCAAGGATGTACTAGAATGTGAGAATGTCATCATATTCATTGGATTGGCGGATTTGCGAACAGGTCATCTTAAATCCTATCCAATTTTTTATCGGAGAAGAAGGATCTGTAGCGGAGTCGGGTCATTTGTTATTTTCTCTTTGGTTTGTCTCTGGATTTATTTATACGTCTACTTGTGTCCAATTTGAGATGGCGAAAATGGATATTATGGATATATCATGGATATTTTCCAAAGCCATGCCAACGCTTTGGGTTTTTCGGCCTTTCCCTCCATGAGCTTACTTATATATATATGTACATGTATACCGCCGATGAATCGTCTGTGGGGGAACAAATCAAAAATTTATTGCGTCAAAATTGACACATATCAGAACTTATGGTGGCTTTTCTCTTTTCCCTTTTGGTTTACCCAAAGCTGAACATTGAACACCGAACGAACGAACGAACACTCTAGGCTGATGCGGGAGCGTTTGCCATCCCCTGCATGCAAAAGGTTACAGTTTATACAAGATGAAGCTTGCATCTTGTTCCATGATGCTCAACATCAAGGGAAATACATTTTTCTGCTATAACTATATAGAAAGTGCTTCATGCTCTTTGTGTGGTTTTTGGATTTGGATTATTTGAGACTGAGACTCTCAAATAAACTTGGCTTTACTTTGCTGCGTTTTCATTTCGACTTTTCTATCCGAGCGCAATCATTGCTCATTGCCTGGCCTCAGGCGGTAAACAATATAATATATAGAGAGCAGCTAATCTTTTGAGTTTTCTCGGAAAAAAAGGAAGAAAAAGAAGAAAGAGAGCAAATATCACAATCAAACATAAATTATGTTGAGCTACCAACCCAACGTAAATATTCAGATAGACGCCGTATACCTTTATTTATTATAATGGCCTCGCTCATCTATATTGAGTTAGGCGGATCCGCGGGGACTCATTTATAAGCATATTTTGGTTATTAGATACTTATGTAACTTGATTGTTTCTTCGTTCTTTTTGCAGTGACAGTACATAGTACATAGACATAACTGTAATAACGAACAAGTCATCCACTTTGTATTGTATGTACAAGGAAATGAATCAAACAAGTGAAGTGTCTTCATCTCCTTGATTTCTAATCGTTGTTAGTAATCAGAAAAATGCGGAAAAAAATCATGTGTACTTACATATGCCCATAAAACTATGCACCGTTGTAATTTGTTACCCTTCGTGTTGTGTACACACATATGTATGTATGTATGTGTGTATATTTATTATTCATTATGTGTACACATGCATATGTATATTTGTTTTGGGGTGAGATTTGCACTCGAGTGTTTTACATTTTAGAGGACGGGAGAGAGAGAGAGGGAGAGAAGATGAAAGGGGAAAAGCCGGTGGATTTTCAAGACGCGTGGAAGCGGAACTCCCACTTATTTTTTTCACACAGACGGCAAGGCAAATCCCCAGTGAAAAAGTCAACAAGAAAGAGAGAGAGAAGAGAGAGAAGAGATCAAAATCGGATATGGCATCTTCTTTTAATACGCCGAGAAATGTTTGAGAGTACATAATACATAAGTCACAGGGAAAACAGAGAGAGAGAGAGAGAGGAAGTAAAAGTGTGATCCGTTTCCCTCAAGGTTTAAACTTACACTTGAATTACCGGCATCCTTTTCTTGCTCTGTTTTAACTGGGGACAGAGTACACACAAATATATACATGTATATGTATGTACTATGTATGTACGTATGTATGTGGTGGTAGCAGCTTTTGTAGAATTAGAAGATCTAGAGTCAAGCTACTAATAGATAGATAGATACACACACAAGTTTTCATGGCCATATCATATTTTACTTGAGCTTGGGCTTTCCAACCATGAGATTTTACATCAGTCAGTAATTTGCATAGTAACGAGGTGACGAGCACAAAATCTGATGATGAACCACCGGCTGAATCTGAATCTGAGGAAGAAGAAGAACTTCTCCTTTTGAGTTTTCAGACACATTGTAAATTGTAAGCTCTTTTTGAGTAGTTGTGTGTATGTATGTTGTATGCATAGTTGAGCTTTATTGTAGACAGTAGACAGAGGGTGAAGAAATAAGTTTGCATGTGCCGTGTTTCATTATTATCATTGTGCGGTTAAGATTTATGCACACTCCACACTTTTTATGTAAAGAAGATTATTATTTGAGGAGGCGGAGGAGGAAGAAGAGTAGCAAAAAGAAAGAGAAGTAAAAGAAGCAAGATGAAAAGATAGTAAGGGGGAATGATAAAATTTATGTTGATCAAGGACGACAGAGAAAAATCAGCAAAGAAAACTGACAGAAAATTAGAGTTCTCTCCTCGTTCTCCCGTGTTTTACGTTTTTCGCCTGTCTTCTGTCTAACTCCGCATTTCTGTCTGTCTGCGTTCTTTGTACTTACATACAATACATATACAAGGTGATGGTACATGATATTATTCATGCGGTTTGTCTTTTATGCTGTGTCTGAAAAATATGTATGTAGTAGAGATGGAGAAGCCCACTCAATCTTTTTTCCATCTTGTTTTCCTTCCTCCTTTTGTCATTGGCATCAGAGTGAAAGAAAGAAAGAAAGAAGAGAAAGGAGTAAACCATAGACATTCAGCCGTATTTACATTATGAATTTACATCCTAAGTAAATATGTAGGGAAATTAAATTGTCGCATCCTATTTCCCTCTTGCAGTCACAATATTTAATTTATTCTGCCGGAGAAAAAGATGCTGATTTGATTGAGTTTTGGGGCCATAATATTGTGTCTTCTGTCTGTACTTTTCGAATTTGAAGATTCAGATAAATAGTAACACGTAATTTTCTTACAAAATAAAAAATGCATAATGCATATTGTATATTGGAAGAACTGTAATAGCATGTGGTTTCTTTACGTTTTTTTAATAGGTGAAAATCGGAACAAACTAATCAGGGAAAAGTAGAGCATGGCAATTAAAAATACAGATATTTCTTTTTATGTGTGTAAAAAAGTTTGACGAGCAGGCATCAACATATCCTCCCAAAGGGTGGTTTAAAAATTATTTTTAAACTGTTTGCACCATGTGCGTGATGCGAGCAATTAATCAATGAAAAAATCAGGTGTATGTATTTTGGACTTGAAAACTCTGGTGGTTGGCTGCTATCCTATTATAACCAAATTTAACTGGAGGGAGGCTTTATGACGTGAATTTCCCATCGAAAACTAGATAGTTAGCTCGAGGCCACCCACAAATACAAATACAAAATGAGATTCTGATACCGACGTTAATCATGGAAGCAACAGTTTATGCTTTGTATTTGTATGTACGTATATGCGTACAAATATATATGATCAGATTTTACCGTTCAGAAGACATTTTTTTGTTGTGGTTATTGAGCGTGAGTTTGTTTTACTCCTAGAATATCTTGTACTGTTAACATTGAATATCGAATAAATGTATTGTATATAATGTGTATAGATATTTACAAATGGATATTTTGCCCCTCGCCATTCACCTCACCCATACTTTTCTCCGAAAAATGACAATGGACAGTTGTTTCCTAATACCATTGTTATTAATACATAATGTTGACGACTGAAGAGAACGAGAAACCTTTTCTATATCTATACTGAACTCGGCTCTAATTTTACAATGCGATGAGGCAAGGCGATTGCAAGTTACAAAAATATGTACATATACGTATATAACCGTGTATTATGTATGCTTGAAGAATCCATGTAGGAAATCAGCTGTCGATTCTAATCGATGTAAAGTATACACACAAATATTGCGATGCACACACATTTTTTGTCAAGTGGACCATCCAAATCCCCTGAGAACAATGAACAATGTCAATTTTCCGGGAGAAACATCTTCGACTTTATATGGATTTGGCATCTGCAGATGCGATATTATTATTTGTTTATTTTTCAATCCGACGTCTGTCTTGTCTAACGGATGGGAATAATAATGTTAAGTAGCCGAGTCCCAGTCAAAAAGATTACAGATTAACATGGGGAATATCATAATAAAAATAATAGTAATAGATACAACAACAATGATAATCATGTTTGTTCATCACCTGTTTCCCCATTGTATTGTTCTATTTAGGGGTCAATACAAAAGCCAGTCATTCCTGAATGACAATAGCTAATACGATTGGAGATTGACGGCGCAAATTTTTTACAAATATTGTATAACTGTGTGTGTGTATAGGAATGTTAAGAGTTAAATTTCCTACATTTTTACTATGTTGACTCTATAGAGACCATTCTCATATTTACTTGTTGCAATATGCTATATGGTGGTAGCTAAAGAGTTGGCTTTGGTCTTTGAGACTTGGCGTAGGGTTCGGATGGTGGCGATGCGGATCTAAACGAGACCTAGCGGACAAACCGGAAAAGGATTTATCTGCAAGTTCTCCCGGAGTCCAAACCAACGAGCTGCTGGTGGTCTCCTTCCGATTCGGAGGCCTCACCACCACTAGAATGTGGATAGGCCTCAACTCTTGACTCTTGACTACTGCGCTATGGATACATAAACTTCAAAGTCAAAGTCTAAAGGGTAAGGACTTCCTCTTCACACTTTTTCATTCTATTTCTATAGGTTAGCATGAAAAATAAATGTTAGATTTTCATTTCGATGTGACTTTGAATTTTGCCATATGATTGACTTTTAACTTTGGAAAATTAGGGGGTTAGTCCTATAGCCAGTTGCTTTTTAATTAAAGTTGACTTTGTCATACACAATACACAATACATGCAGAGCCTAATCGAAAAATCTGGTGTCATCATTGTTGGTGTCGCTTCGCGTCGCCTGTATCCTCTATCTGTGACTACGTATGTATAGACGTCTGTCATGGTGTGGTGTGGGACTGTAACTCATCAGAACTCGCAGCCACAGAGAGAGAAACTCGGGCTAGGGGAAAAGTGAAAATGAAAATGAAAACGACAATGAAATGGACTATGTGAAAATGATAAATGGTCTGTTCTCTGTTCTCCTATCCTCTTTTCTTCGCTTTCCTCTCCAAAGAGGTTGAAAGAGCAATAGCAGCAGCGGAGCAAGTGGTGCTGGTGCTACTTTTTTATCATCCCATCTTCACAAGGGGGAAAGAAAATAAGGCGAGATTCATTAGAGACCTCCAGACTGTATTTATACAGCACACACAATTAGAAGAAGAAATGTCTTTTTATGACTGTCTGTAGGAAATGAAGAGGAAATCCTCTGCGGAGAATGTACTTTTTTACCCGTTTTTCCCTCCGTGTCTACAGTTTGTAGATCAAATCATTTCCCCCCACCCACTTTACAATTGTGAGAATCATTAATTATTTTGGAGGATTGTCAAAACAGTCAACGTCCACATCAACAGACGATGGCTATTTATTTTGTGATTGCTGACTTGTCCTTTTTTATTTTAAACGTGATTTCAAAAATACAAGCTAAAAATATAGTTTTGAAGTTTTAAAAAAAATAGTCATCGATATATTTCGTAATACATACTTATAAGCATTTTATTTAGGCACTGCTTGCCCTTGACATTTGTTTTTATCCCAAATACAGCAATAATAATTTAATGAAATTAGCTGTTTTTATCTTAAAAAGGGATTAGACTACATAGGAAAAGAAAGGCCATGGAATACTCTTGATGATAATTTCGTGTTATCCTGTTGACTATATAATCACAGTATATTATAGAAAATATATTACAATAATGTAATACAACATATAAAAAAGAAAAGAGAGTTAGCCGAGGAAAACAAACAAGTCGGCGTTTCCATCCATTATACATCAGTCTATTATCAGGTGACTTAGGTTGAGGCTTGGCTCGAGGGTTAATCAAGATGCAAAGCTCGTTAGAAATCCTCTCTATGGTGTGTACATGGCATACATACATATACACATATGTACATAATATACATATACCGAGGCTGTAAGAGTGGGAAACACCACAGTGCAACAGAAAATACACCAACAGGCAAGAGAACACAACACAACATAGTAATGAATGGCTGACTAACTAATACTCTAGACATTTGAGGAGATGGAGGATAAAGAACGGCGAAAGAATAAGACTGTGACTATAGTATTTGAACTCAAGTCGGCTTTTTTCCTCTAAAAGTCTTATACATTCAAAGCCCTGTGAAGAGACGCGATGCTCCGTATTATATAGCAGAGGAGCGAAAACTATAATATGTATCTCTGGTAGTGTAGAAAAGTCAAGTCAAGTCAATGGCGGAAAAATAATAGTGATCAATCCCCGACTAATCCTTAGAACAACCTTGGTTCATTATTATTGGATCTGAATGGGATTTAGGGGATTAAAAGAGGCACTCTCGATATTCTTTCAGTCTTCATTTAATGGTCCAAGAATATCCCTTGCTAATCTTCGATGGGTTACATGATTAGCGTACCAAGTCTAAACCAAAGAGAACTGAAAATGAGCAAAGCGAAAGCATTGTATGAAACCGCATCTTCATACATCCTGCATCCTACATGTACGGAGTAGGGAGTAAATCTTGGACTTGTCACCCTTCAAAGTAAATCCACGAATTATCAAAAGTTTCCAAGGAAGAATAATCACGGTTTGAACTTCACATTCTTCCTGATAGCTTAATATTTGCCTTAAAAAATTTGGAGTTTATTTATTGATTTTTGTCAAATGTTGTACTTTTTATTGCAACTCCATGTAAAGAATATTACAGAGTGGCATAAAAACGAAGGGGTAAATTGGATTTTATGTTGGGTAATGCGACTTATCTATAGTTTGCCTTTGCAAAGTGGGAAATAAAGGGGAAAGTTTCGTGAAATACGAATTCGAGATTCCTGTAACTTTACGTTGGAACTGGAAATTGGAATAAATTCAATGACACGATTTGACATGGCTGTTCCCATTGCACTTATTTCGCGTGGAGTAAATCAGCTTTTTATTTTTCATACAGTTCCAAGTTAAAGTTGTTCAGTGTACATATGCAAGTAGGTGTGCAATAGCGGGCACACATAGAAATTTATCGAGAAGATCGGGGGAAAAGGAACATGAATGATTTAATTTCCCTCCTGTTCTGACTCAATTGTGACTAATGACCCAGGGGGTTCTTCATTGTTCAACGTCAACAGTTTAGTTGCGTATACAATATACAGAGAGGAGTAAAGTTGTTGGAATCTTGAAAAATTGAACATTTTCACCAACGACCTTCGTAATTTGGTTTCGCTCAAGTGTCATCAACATCAGCATATTTTCCCATCGTCAGTGTCAACATCATCATTTTATCCCGTTGAACAATGCGTACAGTTGTTAGTCTACTTAAACTGCGATGTCAACTTGTTAGTTGGAGGCGCTATTTCTGTATTGAGTGTTTAGCAGGGAAATAAGTGAATTGTCAACATTTTCACCGCCCATCAGTCAGCATCGAACGTATCTTTTCTCGGAGAGGAACTCAAACTGCGAGTCATCATTGAATTTCCGATTCCAGCTTCCCCCACTTTGATGTGTATGTGTATTATGTGTGCAGTGTGCACTGTGTACGTTTTATGTCTATAGATAAAGCTGCTGCTCGACAAAGTTCCACGTTATGTGAATGCCGATGCCGATCAGGTTGATTGGGATATGCAATCTAATGTGATTTAGTCGTCACGATCACCTTATCGTTATCGTGATCACCGTTGTTGTCGTCATTGATTTTAAATTCAATATTTTTAATTCCAACTGTAGAATAAATGATGCTGAATGGGGATAGACATGCACCTTTGACTTCTGACCCTATAGAAAGAAAATCAGGATGCCGGAGTCAAAATGACCTTTTTATCTTTTTGATCTGCTCACTCTGTCTTTCGTTCCCCCTGTAAAATTGTTTTGACTCCATCCCATTGAAATTCCAAAGCAATGATGATTTATCATAGAAATTACATCAAACGAACGCTTCATCACGCTGAAAAATTAGCAATTAAATGAAAAAAAAAACAACACTCGTCTCAATCCTCGATCTTTGACCACCGTCGTCATTCTCATCATCGAAGCTGATGCTAGAGTATAGAAAAGAAACTTTTTGTTTTTAACAAGGAGCGGAAGAAAAAAGTCATCGTCTTCGCCGTCAACGTCAACGTTGAGGGAATATTAAGTACATAATAAATGCAATCAATTTGGGTCTCAAATGACACGATGTGAATAGAAGTGTTGGTTTGAATTGAGAATTAAGACGTTCCACTCCATTCATCTAGATCTTCTTTTACCTTTCCTCAATTTCTGTTTCACTAATGTCAACTTGCACATTTGCATCTGCTACAGATTTTACACGGGTAAATATACGTGTTCACGTATCTGGAATATAGGAGGGAGACCACCTTTGTAAAATTTATAATATGGGAAATGTTATGTTATTTGCCTAAATATCATCTTGATGGGAAACCGAAGGAGGATCATAAGACTTCAACATAGATTTATATGTGGAGAGAAGAAACACTGCAAAACAGTTTATTTATTGTCATTGATTTATCTATTTTTCATGGCAGCACCGTATGGTGTACAGTGTACAGTGTACAGTACAGTTCTCCACTTGGGTAACTTAATCTAGATCATTTGTACGACATCGATATCTATACACAGTATCAATTTGATTGTCTGAATTTGTTTTGTCTGTTTAGTTCAACAATAAATTTTGCCGATTTTTTATCATAATTTATTTTGTGACTATTCACCGTGAATCAAGTTTGGTGTGAGGGTACAAAATACAGCATACATTATGTAGTCAGCAAACTTGTCTTGCCATTCATTCATTCATTTGTTTTTGGATTCAATTACAAATTATGTACAGTGATATGTGCAATTAAACAAGAGTTCACGGTCCATATTTATCGTGTATCGTGTACACAGTACACAGATATGTATGTATAGTTGAACTGAAATTTATATTTGTGTGTAATTAAAGTAAACACTTTAAGTCGAATTTAAATTCAAGCTGATGATGAGACTGTGTAAATTGTAAATGTATTCATGGAGGCAAAGGCGATGCATATATTATAAGTAACATATATGTATGTACACATGGAGCATCAAATTTGATTAACGTCGACAGGCGACTGGATTGTGGATGTGGACGGTTTGCATACATATACATACACATATATTTTGACTGTATGTACATATGTATGTGTTTTCATGTTTCCATGTTTACGCTGCTCGTCTAGTGGCTGTCCTGCGGTTTTGAAACTACTTAATTGAACTTAATAGAATGAGACTGTATGAAGGCAAATAGAGAGAAAGATAGAGAGAGGGATAGATGTGTCTTAATGACAAGTAAGCCAGCAAACTATGTGTAGGAGATTCTCCAAAGAGCCAATGTGTACATGTACAATGTACATGCGTTGTGCAAATAGCAAATACATATTCCTTACTCTCTGGCTTGTTTTTGGGAAGAGTTGACAGGCTGAGAGAGTTGAGACAGTGGCATATCGAACAAGTACTAAAATTAATGGTGGTGCTTCTAATATAAATCAGACCAATTTACATAGCTTGTTACGATAGCAATCTCTGCTGCTTCCCCGTCTATCTCTCTCTCCTTCTCCCTCTGCTCCTTCGTTTCATGTGTATGTATATATATACAGATGATTATTATGATACTACAAGTATATACAACTGCGACCAGGACTTTTGGATTGCGTTAGAATATGAGAACGAGTCTCCAGAAAATGATGGGGACACGGTGTCTTTACCGTGACTTGTCTTCTTGCCGTCTCGTTGTTCAGAGGCTCAACTACAGAAATACATGGAAAGCCTTGTAAATATAATATCTATAATCTACATCTTTACAAAGTACGTTGTACATTATGTGTGTATACATACATACATCTTGCCGAAGGAAGATGCAGAGAACAACGTACACCATACAAAACAATATTATGTGGTATACAGACATTACACAGTATAATATCTGTGACTTTATGGGATTCTGCATCATCGTCCCCTGTTTTGCTGCAGTGCTAATAAATTACACTGCGTTCCCATTCACATTCACATCCACTTGAATCTTGAATTTCAAACGGAGGAAAGACTCTTTGCATCTTGTACACAGATATGTAATATGTATGTACAAGAGAGAAAGATAGAGGAGAACACTTAAATTTGAATATTTTATTCTCTTTGGACACCTTGTCTGCAGTTTTCCCCACTGTGTATTACACTGTCGTTAGCATGGAGGGGATGATAGACCGTCTCACTGTCCCAGTCTTAATCTTGAGCAGGTTGCTAGTCCTGTTGTTGCTGCGGAGCAGATATATATATTGGCGGCAAAACAGAGTTCTCATGTATGTAATGAAAAACTAGTACACGGGGACATTTGTCGCCATTCTATATTCAATTTGGAGGAGAGTTTGGACTGAGAAAAACTGGATGATTTTTTAAAGATTTAATATTACTTTGAGAAATATTCTATTTTTTCGAAGAAAATATTTTTTGTTGTCTCTTCACTTCTAGCGGTATAGAAAGGAAGGCATAATTTTACTGTCAATAGGGAAGTCTTGGTTTGTAAAAGTTTTGCGGATTATTGAGTTTTTTTTAAACAAATATTACAGGGGAATGTAAGGAAATCTGAAAATCTCTCTAGCGCTCTCTTGTTTCTACGAGGAGGGAAACCACCAAGTGGTTGTAAAGTTGGTGATTCCGACCAAGTTTATTTCCTACTTTGGTGGATCATCAGAGAAAAGTTTTGTCGTTCCATCTCCCACTCCAACTGCTACTCCTGAAGTTGAACTTTATTTACGGTTCATTTTCGCATAATAATGTAAAGTAATGTATTATGACAGTCCATACGACGGGTTGTTATTTATCTGTGTGGAAATTATCACCCTTGAATAGTCTATCCATTATTTTTATTATTGTCATTACATTATGCGTAGAAAAGAAGGAAAAGCAAAAGAGTGCCGCGTTTATAATTGTATAATTTTTATGATAAATATCGTACTTATTCACACGGAAAAATCTATCCATTCCATATGTTTCCCCATCCCTCTTTCTCATCTTTGATTTAATGGTTTGGTTTGGTGCTAAGTACAAATGTTAAATACACAAAATGGCATATTTTGTATTTGCCAAAAAGTAAAAAAAACTTGCAAAATGTTCATCATTAATATTGTCGTTATTTTTATGAAAATGATGCCGCTTTTATGTACATCTACGCATAGTATCAGTATTTACACGGGGAACATAGTACAGAGTACATAGTAGAGGAGCATATACATATAAGGAACACACGCGGCTCCTTGATGTGAAATATGAGATATTATGGAAAGGTGAAGCATTTATATAAATTTTATACTGACCAGGAGTTAATAAACATGAAAAATAATGGCTATTTAACATAATTTACCGTCCTCAACATGCTTTATTCGCCTCCTTGGAGAGTCCCATTACACTTTGTCGTATGGATATAATTAAAAAGTTGTGAATATTGTGCTCTGAGAATTTTGTTTTTATTATTATTCATGTTTTTACCCACTCATTCACATAGAAAAAATACAAAGAGGAAAAAAATGATATTTTTTCAGCCTTTCGGATGTTAGTAAAAAACACATTATGTTTATTGTATAAATAATTTTTCTCTCCTAAATTGTTTATTTACATATGTATGCATGTATTTTGCACTTCGAAGACGTGATTTACTTGTAATTGTACATTGTATACATACAGCAAAAATTCTGGGGAAAATCGAGGTGCTAAGTAGAATGGATTAAAATGGGAAAAAAGCTTCAAGTAATTATTGAAAGACGATATACAAGGATCATAATAATAAAATAAACATGTAATTTATTGGCAATTACCTCATATGCAGAACGAAATGGAAAAAGACTAGAAAATGGCGAGAAAAAAGGAATGTGCGTATATATCTATGAAAATGAAAACCATGAGGGAGCATTATGTCGTTATATTAGTATCATCATGTTGTTGGATTTTATTCTTGTGTCTCTTTTTGTTGCTGGATATATACATTTAAAGTGGGAATAACAATATTCTTTTAATATAATATAGTTATGCGAATGACTTGGAGTTGTCATTCAAGTTTTCCCCATTTTTTATGTCGATGGTCGTTTTGTTGAGAATGGAGAGAGAGAGAGAGAGAAGTAACTACAGAAAAAGCGAGTCCAGTGGTGGTGTGGTGTATGAGAGGGTCACAATGGGAGACAAAGTCGTCGTTGCGTCGGTGAACAATAAAGAATTCAAGAACTTTTTCGCACTTAGTTTTTCTCACACCAAGAGAATACGATCCCGCTACATGCAAACAAATTGTACGATTATGTACTGCAGTCACGCTACATCATAATGACAATTACAATAATAATAATAATACATAATAAATGTACTTTTATACACTAGCAAAATTAAAGATGTTTCCAGCAAATATGTAATAAAGGAGTCTGAGTTTGACCTCGTCAAGTTTTGAAATGTATGCATTGTAAAGAAACATGTCTCAACCTCCTTGCCTTAGCTCCGGGTGTACAGTGTACATTGTACATACATTTAATTTATTTTTGATTTAAAAGCAGGGCTCGTCCTCATTTTATTTCTCCCAGCTAAGTGATCCCACATGTTAACTTTTAACTGTGTACTTGAGGCAAAATGAAATTGAAATAAAAAAGACGGTGGATGAAATCGCGGCTCAGAACTCTTGCCAAAATTCGATTTTTCTTTACTTACATTCCATTTTGAGGTTCTATGTATGTATATTGTATGTGTATATTGTATATCTAAAGCCATAATACACGGATAAAAATGATACATGACTTTGACTAAACATCAGTGAGTGGTGGAAATTCCTTCATTTATTCATGTGAGTGTAGGTCATATCACACAAGATGTAGGGTCGACCGGGGGAAGTGTGAATAGGGGGTAAGTGTGAACGATGGCATTTTGAAGGACTTCCATTTAACATTTT
>JAQIVE010002360.1:0-20183 GCA_034698285.1 Sminthurinus bimaculatus | reverse complement strand
ATTTCCAGGATAATTCGGATAAAAATCACAGCTGCTATACTAGGCGTGTGTTTGCAAAGTGATCAAAAGAAAGTGGCCCTGAAAAATGACGATCTACAACTTTTCTTTTGACACCAAAGAGATCCCCGTGTGCAAACATTGTGAAAATTACTCTTTTCTTATGGGGTACCGTCCTTTCCACAGTTACTGGATACAGGGCTTAAAATGGAAAAACAGTGTAAATACCTGTTTAAATGATTAAAAAAAAGGCTCACCGATCTCAAAATCGGAAACTCGGCTTGTGTTGTACTTCCACACAAACAGGAGGACGATCAAGAGGATGACGATCTGAATTTTACTTTTCGCCTCGGACGAAATTCGAGGCCCCACAAAGTCCGCCACGAAATAGCCAAAGAGTAGGAGAAAGGTCATGCAGAGACCGAGAAAAAGCCTGTAATGAGCTCTGGGGTTTTGGCGGCGGATGCTCAACAAAAACTCCACTGTTTCGGCAATGATAAGTAAGGACAACAGGAAGGCCACCCAAACGCAAAGTATTATACCAGGTACACAACCTAGCGTCGTCTCCGCCGTTGTCTTCTTTTCCAAGTCCATCTAAGTACGGTTTAGTCAAGGTCTTGATCTGATCTTTGCCTAGGTACTCAACAACTTTTTAAAAAACATGGATACAAAAATACGAAAACAACAAGGGAGAAATTGCCAGAGGAAGGGATAAAAAGAGACGTTCAGTTGGGAAATGGCGAAAGAGCAAATGAGCTGGGTCCACAGTTGTGTTCTCAATAGTAAATGCAAGTGTTCATGTATGTGTGTATTTTTGTGTACACTGTACACACGGACAAGTTATAGAATAAAAGTGCGCTGCAGAAAGTTTACCGGCCAATTAAAAGTACATTAAACACAATGTATATTGCACAATATGTACAATATACATTACACGTAATGTGACTGATATGATCTACATACGTACACATTGCAAAATATCCAAGCATAGTGTTCAGTAGTTATTGCGCAAAGAAAAAGGCAAAATTACAGGTATTTACTATACTTATATGTATGATGATCTGCAAACAATCGCAATGGCTCTCATCGATCCCGGATTAATAATGATAATTAAACGTTTGACTTTTGCTCCGCTTCAGTTTCCGTATTTGGAATTTTGGCAACCTGCTCTTTAAGTCAAAAACTGCCATTATATCATATTATGGTTATGCAATGGTGGAACCGAATAAGCGGCGTCCAACTACCACAGTCAGAAAATGCAATGTTGTATTATTTATTAGGTACCGTTGCAAAAATATGAAATGAAATACTCTTTTATACGGACAAATGACAAATGTACATATTTCTAAAGAAAAAATTGAAATTTCTTCGAAAATTTGATGAGATGTGACAAAATACTTCCTTTTTTGAAAATTCCACAATGCTTCGATTTTTGGTTTTTTTTATCCTAGCGTGAATTCTGCACTAATTTTACCACGAAATGCCTGCAAATTATAAACTTTTACCGAAATTGAAAATTTATGCATAGATACATAGACACAACATATTCTACATTTTTACGCTTCTTTCTTTTAATATGATCCCAACTCTAAATAAAATCTGCCGTGACATCTGAAAATTTGAGGCCTTACTACATACTTTTCTGTAACTCTCACTTTTAAAAGCCGCGACGTGACGGTGCAACTTTTCTCTCGTTAAACTTGTTCGTCCTGATGCTGCCCGCGCACAACGGCGGAATATGATGGCGGATGAGACAAGTCACCATAGTTTGGCGGGTCGAAGCTATCCATGTCAATGGTTGCTGGTTCAGATTCTGGCTGTGACTCTAACTCTGACTCGGTCTCCATTTCCAATTTAAGGTATTCAGATTCTTTCCCGCGGAACTCCGGAGCCTCTGAATCGTCTATACAGGCATAAAGATACATAAATAAATATGAGCAGACGCGATGAATTTCAAGTAAATCCTTGAGCATGGAAAAATAAAAAAAAATCCATGATAAACTGCCTACTTGATTTTTAAAAAAATCTCACCCTCGTCTAAACAGACGCACTTTACGTTGTGCATCCACACGAAGATGAGGACCACGAGGAGGATGACGATCAGGACTTTGTTTCTCGTCTCGGACGAAATTTGAGGCCCCACAAAGTCCGCCACGAAATAGGCAAGGATAAGAAGAAAGGCCATGCAAAGACCGAGGAAAAATCGGTACTGAGCCCTGGGGATGTCGCGACGGATAATGTACAAAAGCTCTAACAATCAATCAATCAATCAATGATTTATTTACGTAAATATTTGGGTTTTAACAAAAAAATGTTTTTTTAAATACCGGAAACGGACGAAAACATGACGACGAAGGGCACCAAAGGCAAGCAAAACATAATACCCAGAGCTTTTAATGTGCCAAAGAAATCTTTCGGCGTTATCGCCGGGGTCTGCTTTACCCATTCCATCCAAGATGTAGTATAAGATCTGATCAAAATAAGCTTTATCCCTACTTCCTTGTTTTTAAAAAAATGAATAAAAACACAAAATATATTCAGAAATGCAGAAAAACGAAAAAAGAGACCGCCAACCAGGAAATGGCGAAGAGCAAGAGGTTGCTCTCAATAGCTAAATATGTCTGAATACACATTGCAAAATATCCAAGTCGTCGTTGTGTAAATAAAAAGACAAAATCACAGGCATTTACATGTACTTATGATATGCAAACAATTGCAATGGCTCTCATCGATCCCGGATTAATGATGATAATTAAACGTTTGACATTCGACCAGCTCCAGTTTCCGCATTGGAATTTCGGCTACCTACCATCAAAATCATGAGCTGCCTTTGTAAAGTATTACGAAAAGGACAAAACCAAATAAGCGGCGTCCAACTACCACAGCCAGAAATGCTGTTCCGGCTGTCAAGTAAATATGTAATTTCAAAATTATGAATTGGAAATAAAGTGTTTACAGCTTTGTAGGATTTCGACGCCGTCTGCCAACCAAAATGAATCAAACTCATTCTTATTTAATAAAGGCGACATATTGTTCTTTGTTTATTCTGATGCAACAAGCTGATGAGATGAAATAAAAAGAATCTGAAACTACTAAAACCTTTTGTATAGATACTGCAAAACCAAATAATTTTAAGTTACTTGGGGAAGAATAGGAGGGCATTAACCGTAAATTCAACGATATTCATCAGAAAACTTGCCGCCGCGGGCTTCAATATTTTTTTAAACCCGCCCTGTTCATACTGCAGGCTTCGGTATGACCTCACCCGTCTCGCCAAAATCCGTTGTGACCTCATCTTTGAAAACAGAGTCGGGGAACCCTTCATGACCCACAATAGGAAACCAGAGGAGAATTCACTCAGCTTTTCCGCACTCCGGAAGCAGCCAAACTGCACAATTACGACACCGACCCCGGCGTAAACCACAAGGGCGATTCCCACCACTCCCACCGTCTGCAACAACTGGTCCTGATGAATCAGGGCATAGTTGATGATGGCGCATCCGACCACACACGTGATGGGGAAGGGGTAGAAAAAAAAGGGGTTGCCAAACCGGTTGAGACCTTGAACCACCAGCTCGAGGCGGGGGTAGAACTCCACCAATTTCATCAGGTCCCTTCGCTCTTGGAGACTGTGTGAGGTTAGAAGCAAAATTTTAAACTTTATTTTTTTAAATTTTTTGACTCATAAAAAATTACCTCAAGACTTTGACGACGGCCATGAGACGGGCGGTCGGCATCAAAAACAGGGCAAAGAAGAAGTAGCTGTACAATGCGTAGTAACAGGTGACAAACTCGTCAAAGAGGAGACCGACCAAGCGAATCAGGAAATGGCAGCTATCTCCACAAATCAGGTGATGAAGATTGATATTGGAGTCCAGGTTGAAATGCATCCAGAGCTGGATACTCGGAGCCCAAAAGAGAAGTAGGGAACTGCTGGACAGGTTCCACAACAACAGCGCCCTCTTGTGTTTGGGGAAAAGGTCCAGGGCCCTGCCACCTTTTAGAAACTTATCTGGAGAAAAAAGAGAATTTTTTTTGCAGTCCAATAAAACAGGTTTAACCCATTATTTTTTAAAAATCTATGTACCTCCAAATTCCGCGTCGGCGCTATTGGCTTGGTTAAAATAAAAGCTGCAGTCCTCGGACTTCCACGCGTAGGTCAAAAAAGAGAGGAACCAGGTCAGCAAGAAGGGACAGAGGGCCATGGCTAACAATTGGTTGAAAGTAGGTCCAGTTTCTTTTACTGTTTGCCAAAAGGAGGGCTGCATCAAGGGCACAACCACAAAGATGAATCCTCGAAGCCCACAAATGCACCCGATGATCAAGCAAGCTATAAAGTCACATTTACTTCCTTTTTTTAATCTACCGCATGATCTATCGGCATAGTTGCCGGTTTCATATTCCCGGGTTGTGTATTTTAAGGGAATGACTTTGAGGGTCACAGCTAGACGCATTACATGTCGAGTGTAAAATTCAAGCGTCAGAAGTTGTAGAAGGTAACCTTGCATTAGAATGTAAAGCCGCGTAAAATTTTCCTTGATACGCCGTTTTATACCACTGTCCCAAATTTTTGTTGCAGGTACCCGTAATTTTGGGGGTAAACGTCGGCGACAGTTTTTGAAAATTTTCATTTTTGATAAATATGTATTACACTGCATGAAGAAGGGCCTGAGATGAGTCTGGTTTGAAATAAGGGGAAAAGTTGCCTGCGACAGAGTCAAAAAAAGAAAACGGAAATTAAAGAAGACATTATTGGGGATTACGAAGGCTCTAGTTGGAGGAAATTAAATTGAACTTAAGTAGGTACTCGGACAAGTATTTGGTTTCAAAGCTATCTACATACTATTAAAATGAAACAAGGACTAAAATAAAAACCGCAAAACGCTGCTCCGACACGCGACGGTAACTTTTTCCAATCTGAGTCCTGAGTCCTTGTTTCATTTTAATTCCATAAAACCTGACAAAACATATAAAAAAAAGAATATTTGGTTGTCTCTGCCCTAAAGGTTGACGAAAACGTATTGCTCCATCTTAATTTTTGTGGTTTTGAAATAAAGCAAGCTAATCTTGTAAAATAAATTCGATGGTCATGGCAAAGTCGACCGCACCAATATGCGTAATTATTTTCTCAAGCTTTTTATCCCCCCTGTGATTTAAAAAAATATTTCCGTTGTTAACTTTGTACGGTACCTTATAGTGTACGCTACTACAAAATTATATGCTTATTAAATGTACGTATATGACCACTTTGCAACTGTTGAATTTGGTAGCTATACGACGTACGCAGTTGAGTTTGAAGCGATTACAAGACGGTAGAACATGAAAATCGTGTCATGTCCGTAAATCAAATTCAATTTATATAATATCAATTTTGATCAATTGAGATGTCGCACAGTGGTCCAGAATCATAAAAAAAGCGCCTTTGGGTAGAAAAACTAGTAACTAATTATCAATAAATGAACTATCAGGCATCAATCATGCATATGTAGAGCATTTGTTTCTGTAATTTTAAAAATTTCATATTAACTCATTTAGCCAGAAATAATTAGCAAAATTTGATTTTACCATTCACTCTAATGCTAAAACTTTACATTTAAAAAAAGTACAAAGGTCCAACGAGTTCCAAGAGGGGACCATATAGGTATTTTAGAGTACTTATTATAGATTATGTTTGACCAAAAATTGGCTGCCTAAAAGTGCCTAAACGCAGGATATCAAGGAGACAAGATATCGAATTTCATGCATTTTCCCTATATTCCAGGGCTTTTAGCTATCTTTGGAATACGATTTGCGGTTAAAACTTCAAAATTTTTATTGTATTTGTCTTTTTACACGTTCTTCATTGAAATATGCTCATTAAATTGCAAGTTTTATAATTGATTTAATTTCGTAAAAAAATAAAGAGTCATATAGAGGGGCGCATTTATATAGGTTTTGGACCACTGTGCAACGATTTCACATCAGGGGAAAAGAAAACATCATCACATATCTCATATTTAGCTTTTGACGTTCTCCATATGGTTTTAGACCATTCTTGATAAAAAATCAGCATAATTCTTAGCAATTTCTGCGCGCATCGCAATTACTTGTTTTGTGTCATTTGACTGCCGCTTGGGCACTTTTGAGTGCCCATCGTTGTGTTCAACTTTAAGTTGATGTCCACTCATCTACGTCCAAGTTTTTGGAAACTAGGTTTTTCCGACTCTATTCTTTCCTCTTATGCATTCCATCGTTACAGTAAAAATAAACAATGACACAATCCATTTGTCCCTTACAATACAATACAAAACAGAAAATAACTGTTGCAACTTTACTTTGATATTGCAACTAAAATCATGCTAAATTGCAATGAAATTAAGGTAGCAGTCTCATTTGTGAATACAATAATAAGACTGTAGCGTTTACGGTAACTCATTCCAATTTCAATCCTTGAAGAATTTCGACGCCACTTATGACATTTGACGTGATATTGGTCTGCCGTGGTGGTAAGAAATGAATCTCGCCTACGTCTCGAACGCACAATGGGCCGAAACCGGTATAAAAGCACGTGCTTAAATTTCTCACTTTAATAAACATTTTTTACGAAACCCACAAAAAGGGTATTTTCGGAGAATAAATAAGCAAGTCCGAGGTTGATGTTCAAAACTAACAAATTGGAATGGATTTTGGCGGGAAATATGATTGTATTGGTAGAAAAAACCCGCAAAAACGGTAAAAAATGCGATTAATTTCAGTTTTTCAAATGGCCATAAAAGGCGAATCTGCAAATACCTGCAGCCAATTCTTTATGGAAAGTTGACTACTTTAGTTGGTCTCTTCGACCTATGTAGTCACACCCTGGAAGCTGGTGGGAGACGATTTTTATTTAAATTGAGAGATTTAACATTACAGTTAATGGCAGTATCAAGTTTTGTAATTTTATTGCAGCTATACCAACTATTCTAAAATAATTATATTGATGGAAGTTAATGCTCCATGCAAAGATGTTTCGAAAACAAATATTTGTTTTTTGCAACTTGGCCCTTGCATTTACTGTCCCAGAACGCTTAAATACGGGTTTCGGCCCACTGTGGAACGTTTGAGCATCACAGTGAATTTCACAACCGGCGTCAAATTACTGAAAAGACTGCCAAACCACGCGAGTTTAGACACTTTCTTAAATACTAAGGGACTTGAAGCTCAGCCTTATTTTTTCAATTTTGAAACAGCCCTTTAAGAGTGCATAAACAACGCAGCAAAATTATCCAAGTTTGAATTTTAAAATGTGTGTATGACGCGTAAAATTGCAATGTCATCACCAGCGAGATAAAACTAACTTTCCCCGTTGTGAGATAAAATATACTAGAGACGGAGGTAGTAGAGAAAAAAAGGGTGATTGACACTGCGTCCCTTTTTTGAGCCCCACGGAGAAAATTCGTCAAATTCAAATTAGATGCCGCAAATACAAGTTCCTGTGCTATGTGCCATTTTTTACGTTACCAAAGGTAGATGTTAATATTAACCTCTTCCGTGCCGATTCGTCTTTTACGTTAAATTTTTTGAAATATTCTTCAGACCGATTCGTCGTTTTCGTACCAAATAACAATGAAAATCAAACAATTCGGGTCATGGCAACCGTAAAGCTGTTTTGCTTTCGCAGCGGAAGAGGTACACATTCGTTGCGTCAGCTACTGTTTTTGGGTATCGTTTTTGTGTATGGTAGTGACAAAGGAAGTTTTTGGGAAAAAATTGCTTGAATTCTTATGCTTGTCTCAAGGGCCGTTTCAAGGGATCTTTTTCATGGATCTGGCCTTGAACTTGAGTGTGTGCTGCTTGTGTACCTTAAATTTACAGGGACTTTTCCTATACATTTTCTTTTCTTCTTGTTTGCTCATTGTTCATACATATGTATTTTGTCACTCCATTCCACAGGGTTACACCTTATTCACCTTCGTTCCTTTTTTACCTGAAATTTCTCTCTATTGAGAGGCTTGCATTTTTTTTAAACCTCACACGTTAAAAATCTGTAAATTTTAATTGTGAAACGATTAAAAAGATGAACGGCGTATTTTCCACTCTTTTGCATCTTCTCAGTCTCGGTTCTTTCGGTCCAAAACCGGATTCCACTGGATTCAATTATCAGAGATTTAACGTATCTAATATAATAAAATTTTAATTTTTATACAAAAGCCGCAATATTTATATACATATAAGTATTTTTACTGCATGCAGCATGAAAATTACTACTAAATTTTGAAAAATGCATTTAAATTAGAAAAATGGCACAGAAGAACGAAAAAATCAAGAAAATGGACTGATGAGCTCATCGAGTCTGGATCAAAATTCAATGGCTCTAAAACATCTTCGGACGATGGACCTCTTGACCTCTGCCCGCTTCGGAGGCGGAATGAAAGTGGCCGAAATGGCGGGGGAAAAAGTAGCTCGACACATCGAGGCGGACATCGAGTCGACAATCGCCATTTTGAACCGTAACTTTTACTCTGTCCGGGCTTTTTCCCGGCTCCTTTCATTTTCGGTATACACACATGCATGCATACAGTAAAAAAATAACATACAAAATTTTGATATGATATTGCAAAGTCAATAAATTGAGAATATTTTCAAATTTCCTTGTAAATTCAATTTTTTTACAAATTTTAGGTAAATATTCCTTTTTTAAGAATTTATTTAAATTTTTTTACCTTCCCAGCTCATGTTCCCGGTCGTCCTGTCATTGTGGATATTTTTGCTTCTTAACTTTGAATTATTTCCCCGGGGCCTCGAAATTCTTTTGAGTAAATAACTGCTTTAATTTTTAACTGCAAAAATGCAACAATGTTTGTTAACAACAACACTACTGTATATAAATTGTCCATTTTAGATTCAATTAAAATGGAGTTTATATTTAAGCACCAACGTGTAAATGATTTTTAATAATTCCAGCGCTTTTGACTGTCCTCACCATGGTTACCACGGTCGCCCTATTAGCCGCCATTGTAGACTCCTTTCTTCAACTTCCGGTAGGTATATACTGTATACATGCGTTAACTTTTCGACTAGGAAGGATAATAGAAATCTTGACCAAAGTTGACCTTTTGACCCTAGAAAGGTCAAATCATGACCGTCCGTTCAAGAAGTCTCATGACAGGTCATTTAAGGTCCAAAAATTATTCTACTTTCAGCTAATTAAAATTCGGCTACTTGTCAAAGTTGATGACCTTCAAAAGTTGACCTCTCGTATTTCTTGCAATAAGTCTGAGGTCACCCATGTTGACATTCGGTCCATTTTTGGTAATGTGACACTAGAATCGTAATTTCAACAATTTTTGAACCTACAATGCAATGACCGTTCATGGGGCCCTTTGTATGTTGAATTTCATAATTTGACCTTGTCAGGGTCAAGAGGTCAGTCACCTGGAAGGTTTGCTTGAATGATGCAAATAATAATAAATGTATGTTTATATTGTTTATAAATGCAGGAGGACACTGTTCTGGGGAAAATAGTTGCAGGATTGGTCCTGTTTGGAACAGTCGTGTCCGGACTAATTGTTATCATGTTCATTAAGCTCTTGTACTACAGTCGGAGCTAGCTCCCGTTACCATAGCCAGCTTCACATCAGCTCGTTCCCCGTATTTCAATAAGTATCTATATTTCTCAAAAGCCCTTTAAAATTGTACCAGAGTTTTATGCAGCAGCTGGACAAAATGTCTGCCCAGTTTCAGAAATTTGGAATAAATTCAATTTAAACATAGAGTTGTAAAAATTTTACAAAAAAATGTTTTAGAAACATGAACAAGGGGGAAAGACACGCATTAAGCTTGTTTTATGATAATTTGATTTATTTTTGGATTTAAAAAAAATTTTGAACAATAAAGCGTGGACAGATTTTCGAATGAGACATTTTCTGGGTCATTCAGACATTTATGTGACCAATAAGCAGCCGATGTCAAACTTCGGAATTTAATATGGTTATTTAGCTGGTTGGGCTTTGTCACATGTAATTCTTCGATGGGTCAAAACTTTGAGATACGGAAGCAAAAGTTGGAGTGGGACGTGGAAGAGGCTCCAATGTTTCCGGTCGGTAGCCCGGACATCCGACTTGGAGCTGAATCCACCTTTATTTTCCGGGATTTTGAAGAGCGATGGAGAAAACACGGCAAATAAAAATAAAAATCTGTATTTTATATCCAATTTTTAGTAATGAGTGTAACTTTCATCCGTTCCTTCATATCAAAACCGGTTTGAAATAAAAACGCCCTCGTAAAATGGAAAAAAGGCCTATAAGAAAACTCATGATTGAATTTTCGATTCCGGTGAAAAAGTTTTCGAAAAAATTGAAAATCCAAAAGAATTCTTCTTTTTTAAAAGGCCGTAGAGTCCCTATTATCGATGAAGGTTAACAGAGAGTACAAATTTCAAATTGTCCTTTATTTTTTTAAATGTGTACAAAAATGGGAAACATAATGCTGTTAGAACAGGCCTCTGAGGATCTTCAAACAAAGTACATTTTGTCTCACTTATTTACCTCGCTTTAAACAACATTCAACTCTTTCGGTATTTGAACCGTCTCAACGCCACTCACGATATTTGCCGTGATATTGGGCTGCTACATACGGCAGAAATATTACACGGTGACGTCGTGCAGCATAACAAAAAATGCAACAAGCGACGTCAAATTGCTGCCAAGACTGCCAAGCACCCCCAGTTTTAGACCCTTTTTGGCTCGAAAAAAGTGCAAGGGGTTGCAAAGGGCTAAAAATCCTTAAAATATTGCTATTTTTAAGACGTGTTGAATTTAAAACAAGGTTTGAATACAGTATTGTACATTATATATTGTGTGCATATGATATACGATGAATCATGTGAAACCAGAAAGAAACTGCCTTTTCTTCACCTTTTCATCTTGCCAAACAAGAAACTTTGATTTTTACTTTATTTTTACCGTTTTGACGCCAATCGTAACATTTTTCGAGACGTTCATACAGTCAATAATCACGCCTCCAAGTTTTAAGAAATTTTGTAAGTATGCCAACATTGCAGCAAATGTCTCAAGTGGCGTCAAAGTACTGCAAAGAGTAAATTACGCACATCTGGGTTCCAATATGGATTTCACCTTTTAAAACGCGTTCAGGACAGCAGAATTTGTTTCAACGAGAAAAAAAAGCGGACGTGAACCTTGAGGCTTTTTATGAGGTCTAATCAAAACTTGGCAGAGAAACGCGGTTTTTGAAATGGAAAGTGTCCATGGGACACCTTACAAGGAAAAAAGTATGCCACGGCTTTTAATGCTAATGTAGTTGAGCATGAATTCAATGCGGAAATGAATTCTACTGCATTTGAACCGTGTAATTTTAAACTAACAATCCGCGACCGGCGTCAAAGTCTTTGTCTTTCTGCGCTGAAAACCTAACCAGGTGAACCAGACCCGATGCAAGTTCAGAGGAATTTCGACGCCGCATGATTACATACCGCGGTAAAAGAAGTACGAGTGCGATAGAAACGTAGTTGCGGGTAAATTGTGGTAATTTCAAAATGACTACATGCATAAGGTATGAAATATGAATGTTGCTCGTTCATAGTTCATTGATACCCATAAAATGTGACGTCCGAAATTTCGAAAATACCTATGAAACTTTAACAGTCGAAACCTCAAATGTTTTCAAAATTCAAAAATAAATGTCTTTTGTCGGTTCGCAGCTACAAACGCGGTTACTTTAGGCATTTTTCTTGAAGCATTTCGACGCCACTCCTAACAGTGTTTGTTAGGTTCGGACGCATGGACAACTGGAAGTACTCTAGGTGCAAAAGGCTACTCAACACCAAAGTAATTGTAAAGGGCGGCGTCAAAATACTGCAAGGATTACAGAACAAGAACGGCTCGGATTTGTGCTGAAAAAGTGATAATGCATAAAGTTTTGATGTCACGTCAGCAGTCGGTGGCCAATTGACTTGCCATATTTAAATAGTGACTGCTGATGTTTAAATGAATGTAAAAATTTTGAATTCTCCTTTGATTTTCAAAATTTTTAAAAACTTCAGAATTGAGGTCACAACATGACCACTTATTTATTTATTTATGCTGCTCAATTGTTTCCCACAAAATTACGAAAGTAGGAGAAGAAGGTTGCCAATAATTTGATCAATCATTTGTCTCGGCGTGCCCAACTCAACAAATCCGAAAATTCCGATGCTCACTCCAAACCTCGGGATGGCTCTCAACTCCCGCCTTTTAATGGCCATCTTCAAATTTCTATGGGATCCTGGGATCTTCAATGACTCTTTCAAATACTCCACTGATACTCGCACCTTTTTTTCCTCCGAATTCTTGAGCACCTCGGCCAACGAGCACATCAACCCGCCAATGGCGCAGAAAAAACAGAAAACCGCCATGCAGGGAAAGTAAAGATAGAGTAAAATGAAAAGCTTGTCATAGAGCGTGAGGGTGCAGTACATGGCGATGGTGGTAAAACCCGTTGTGGCCACAATTGACCCGGGAATTATTAAGTCGCCCCAGTACTGATTCACCAAAATGTTGTAAATCCGGAGAAACTGGAGTCTCTGCAAATTTCCAATGCTGTCGTCGTTTTCGTTGTCCACGTTTTTCGGGCTGTAAGAAAAAAAACTATTTTTTTAAATTTTTTTCAAATTTTTTAGGTAAAAATTGCGCTAAATTTTAAAATTGGTCAAAATTTTGGTGCCTTACGAAATTTCTTGAAACCACGTCTTCAGGCTCATGAGACTCATCACGCAGAGAGAGGAGCCGGTGACCTCTTGCACAAAATTGATCATAAAGATGACCGCCTCAAGTGACCCGATGACCAACGTCCAGGTCAAAGGGTACGGGGTCACATACTCCGGTAGAATAAACGACGAGATGAACATGGAGCCCCGGGGGTTGACCAGAAAGAGAACCAGCACAAAAATTGGGAAGAGGACAAAAAGACTCGAAAAGTAGGGAATTATCAGCATGCTCAAAGGATGGGAGCACCAGTGACCTCGGAAATATGACGACCTTGTCAAATACTCGGTTTGGTTGAGAAGGTCAACCGTCTGTTGACCCTTTAGTTGAATATTGACGGAGAACATGGTGCTGAGCAAGTAGATGACGGCGAATATCATGTGAATGCACGATTTTGCATTGACCCCGTCTTTATTGACGACCCAGATCAGAGAGACCCACTGAAGTATGAAATTGACACAGATCAAAAAGCAGAGAATAAAACCACCAAATTTTCGCCACGGGGATGAAGCAAGTTGAAATTGTGAGACGGTTGAAGAAATTTGAAGTCGCTGAAACGGAAGAGATGCAGTTAGCCAACCGATTTGCATGAAACGTTCAAAAGCTTGACGAGTGTATTGAAACAGGCGGTGATGGAAGGTCGATTTGAGGTCAAGCAAAAAATGTTTTACTTGACCCAGGAACCAAGTTGTTTTATTAATTGACAAAAACAGGCGCCCGACTTTTTTCATGTTCCAGCGATTGATGGGCGACGTCGCCATGGTTTCAATGATATTTGATTAACATACTATTTTCGGTAAGTCGCTTGAGATAAACCTTTGAAATTTCCCCCCGTTTTTGTTAATTCAAGTAGAATAGCACTTTTAAATTCCGGTCATACTTGTTTCAAATCAAGTAAAATAAAAAGCTGGCATTACCCTTAGAAAAAATTTTTGCACGATTTTTGGTGAAAGTTTTATAAAATTTGACAATATTGACGGTTTTTGGTAAAAATGTGATAAAACTTGACGAAATTGCTAATTTTGGAGAAAAATTTGATAAAATTTGACAAGGTTGATGATTTTTGATAAGAATTTGATAAAATTCCACAAGATTGGCGATTTTTGGTAAAATTTTCATAAGAATTCGTCCAAATCTCATCAAAAGTTGATCAAAATTTATGAACATTTAAACCAAAATCGTGTCAGGATTTCATCAATTTTTTTGGTGAGATTTTTTTAAGTGTAGATGCACATTAAATTTCAAATGAAATAATTTTAGATAAAGTTTTTCAGTTTGTACGGATGTTTTGTGTACTTTCGGCGAAAAAAAAAGAGGTCAATCACGCGATTCTATTTCGGATAAAATTGGTGTACGTCCACTGTGACCCCAGCCAGCGATCACAGTTTAATGTCTGTAATCACGGGACGAAAATTACCTACCTACCTATGTATTAATGCCACACCATTGACAGGGTGCCCTTGTTTCATTCACTTTGACAATGACAAAAATCAAACCGCCAATTATGTACGATGGGTACGATTCGTTCAAGAAATACGCCTTGACGCAAAAATCATTGGCAAGCATAAACTATACTTTAAGCTTGTATCTGGTAAATTAACTTGTCACCAAAATGTCATACGCGCTTGACCACATGATACATACATAAATGACCCTTGTTTAAGTCGAGGTTTTGCCCAGTGGTCTTTTACCTGCCCATTTCTGTAGATGAAAAAATGTTTTAACTGGTGAATTCCTTAGAAAAATGTTTTATGAAATTTTGAGACGATTTTGGTCGAAAATTAGTTTTGATCAACGTTTGACGAGATTTTGATGAGACATCATGAACAATTCATCAAAAATCTTGACAAATCTTATCAATTTTTCATGATTTGATAATGTTTTTTATCAGGGATCAATCAATGAAGTCAATGTGATTCCGTAATTATTAAACAATTTTGGTATACAAAAATTTTGGATTTTAGCTATACTTTGCTAACTAAGGTTAAGGACATTAAATAAGGATTAAGAAAGAGACAGTTTTGTCACAAACATATCCGACAAAGGTAAGAGCCGCATCGCTTCGGCATTTGTAGAACCCCCCGACGTCCACTTGTATCCTTCGGCAGGTTTTGAGTCTCAAACGTAGCGCCTTGATTTTAAAAGGCCCGCCGACCTTCCAAAATATGTCCGCTTTTTCAGACCAAAGCACTCGGTTGGCCCACAGGAGAAATTTATTTGAGTCTACGAAAAATAGCTCTATGACGCGCATGGCGGCTAAATTTCCAAAGTTGAAAATGATCGTCGCAATGACCGCCAAGAGGAGGGCGAAAGGACCTTGGAAATCGAGGACCTTTTGATACCTAATTACCATGATGTTGCAAAAGACGGTCGTCACAGCAAGGCACAACTTGCCGACTGGCAGCAGCAGCGGATTCAGAAAATTTAGACAAAACGTCGAGAGAACCTCCCCCTGGTTATAGACGCCTAAAACTTGCTCGATTTTTGTGGACGGCTGAGACCTAAGGAAAAAAGGAACGCGATTGTACAATTTGCATTCTGTAATGCCAAAAATATTCCTTAAGTTTCCTACCTCAAGATTTTGAGACCGATGATTGATTCAGAGGCCACGTATGCCAACAATGTCGCAAAAGCAATGAGGGATCCCGCAAAGAAAAAGAGGACGTGGGCGTCATAGATTATGCAGAGGAGATGAAGGGCCCATCCAATGGGTTTGTCCCCAAACAGAATCCCGGTTGATAGAAACTTGAGGTGGGGCTGCGTGATGGCTATCCACAGGGCAAACAGGGACCATGTGACAAGGGTGACCAAACCCAACACTCCGAAGACAAACAAGGTGAGCTTCGCTCGGGGGGAATGGTGCAAGATCAATTTCCCATTAAACTGGGTTTCTACAATAAGAATCGATTACTAGACATGCTTCATGTTGCTTTTGAAAAGTAACATACATATTTTTGATGGTCACTCAGGATTGACCTGAAACTGATCCTTTAGCCTCAATAATAACAAATTATACGCCTTTTTGAGATTTAAATTTTTTTCCATCGTTTAAATCCAAAATTCTAGCTGTGAAAAATAAATTCCATCGTTAAACAACAAAATTCTAACTATTATGAAAAAAAATTTCCATCGTTAAAAAAATTCCCATCGTTGGGAAACAAAATTCTAATTGGAGTATTTTGGGCATAAAATGCACTCGTTGTTCGTTGTTTCCATAGCAACGCAGTATATAAAAAGCATTTCATGGGCAAATACGCTCAATTGTAAAAAAATCCCATCGTTGGAAATAATTTTTTCCCATGGCTAAAAAAACTTCCATCGACAAAAACCATTTTTTTCAATTGTTGAAACTGATTTCTCCCCTTTGTTAAAAGAAATTTTTTTGGTTTACATGTAATTTTCCCCATCGTTAAACAAATCCCATCGTTGAAAATCATTTTTTCTCATCATTGAATAAGTTCAATCGTTAAAAATCATTTTTTATCATCGTTAAGCAAATCTCATCGTTGAAAAAATTCTTATCGTTGAAAATCATTTTTTCCCATGGTTAAACAAACCGACTAGTTAAACACTTTTTCATCGCTTTTTCCGTCGCTAAAAAAATTCTCATCGTTGAAAAAAATTCTCATTGGTAAAAATAATTCCCGTCGTTGAAAATTGTTTAACCGATTTTCATGTTGAAAAACGTTTTTTTCTTCGTAATTTGCTAATTTTGGTGCTAAAAGGACCAACCTCTGCAACTGCGGGTCAGATTCAGGTCAATGTTGAATTCCTTTACTTTTGAGTCTCAAATGTTTGCATTTATTATACATAGTAAAAATTGTGTACCGTACCACAAACGTTGGCATCCATCTTGAGACACTGATTGAAAAAGTGGACAACGGACTCGGGTCTCCAGATACTGTCGACGAAAATGATCAAGACAACCAGACACATGGGCGAGGCCATGATGATAAATATTTGGTCAACAGTGAGGCTCTTGAGGTCTTTCATCTCCGGCATCCGGTGCCAAAACTCTGGAGCCAGAAAGGTCTGAGCACAAATCATCCACTTGACGAACCAAACAAGAAAATGCAAAATCCAGAGAATTTTTTGTCGGCGACAACCCACCTCTAGCCTAAAACCATTTAAGGTCCAAGTGGTCGGATTTGAGGGATGGGCTGTGGTCCAACGGACCGTAAAGTGGGTCACTTTGATCCAGGACAAAAGGTCCAGGATACACCCATAGGATATGAGGATAGCATGAGGGCTGCTCAAAGCCTGCTCCAATTTAGCTTTGAAAAGGCGAGGGAACTTACACCAAATTTTCCAGGGAAACGACAATCTTTGGGACCGCTTGGTAACTCTTTCGTCTAGTGGAGATACAGACATGGCATTCGCTGGAAAATGAAGCAAGAACTGAGCGAGGAGGTAAACTTTGCCCCGTGTACACTATTTTTAGGCGAAAATTGCTAACCGATTGCACGAAAATCAAGCAATCATGTCGTTTGAAAAATTGGAGAAAAATTATTTTACTTACCTATTGACGACAGGCAACCTGTTTTCTATTCTTTTTGTTCAAAGCCAATTATTACCAATATGTAACTAAAATTGGAATGATTTTTAAATTATTTACTTTTTTCTTTTGTGACAAATTTTTACTAAAAATGAAGTCCAATGTTTTTTGGTTTGGTTTGGTTGCAATTTGCTTTGGACGTAATGAACAAAAGTTTCTGGCTCTATATGTTTGTTGTGTACAAATTTCAGACCAATATCACAGTGGAAGGTAAACGTAAATTACAAAATCGATTTGCACAATTTTCAATAAATTTTGGGTAATTTCACGTATTTTATACGAATTATGAAACAAACCCTTGTTTCCAAACTTGGGTACATTCTCGGTACAAGGGACCTTACAAGGAAAAAAGTAGGCATGCGACGAAGTTTAAGGTTTTATGTGATTATGCATGAATTCAAACATAATAAAATTAATAATGCTCAGAATTCTATTTCTTGTATACTATAATTACAACCTAAAAATCTGCAACCGGCGTCAAAGTTTTTGTCTCTCTGTGCTGAAAACCTTAAAAAATAAACCAGACCCGATGTTAGACAAGAGAAAGTTTGACGCCGCATGATAACATCCGTCCATGGTGATTAAAGCTTAATATCGTAAAAAGTATTTTAATCTACTGACGTTGCAATGCCTTCAAAATGACCAAAACCGTAGGACATTAATGTTGCTCGCTCAAAGTTCTTGATCATTGATACTCATAAAATGTGACGTCCAAAATTACCAAAATACAAGTAAACATTTTACAGTTGAAACCGACAACTTTTTCAAAAATAATGTCTTTTGTTAGTTTGCTGTTGAAGAATTTTTCAATAAAATTTAATACCGTCTTGACTTTACAAATTCTCATGAATTGTACGAAATTTCGGGAATCCTGCATAAACACGTTCATCAATACACAAAATTGTTCTACGGAATGCTCAATCAGGAATCCCTTTTCCCAGCAGCAAATTTGAATTTTAGCCAGTTTGTAAATTCAAATTGTTAGATAATGTTCGAGGGTTCGAGGAAAATTTTGTGTTCGATCGATTGTTCGAGAGTGTTCGCGTGTTCGATTTTAGACTATAGAAAAATCTGGAACAGGCATTTTGCTTCATGCAGGGTTGTCTAAGGTTATTAAAAATTGTCGAGAAAGAGTCGATGGGATTTACACTTCTGTCATTTAAGGAATCCAAAGTGCATCTGATTTATCTGATAATTATCTAGGCATGTCTGTTTCAAAACTCAAAACGGAGCCCTTCTAAAGTTTTTTTCGGGTCATTACAGGGTTTTGCAAGACATTTAGCTGCTAAAGCGTACATATCCACAGTCTCACAAACGTAACATATACAGTAACATCATAATAGACAGCAAGTGGTGTGTGAAAACAGAAGAAACTGCATTTTCTCTCACTTATTTACCTCGCTACATCACATTCTGTTTTGCACTGTGCATACATAACTTTGAAGTATTTCGACGCCACTAAGGACATGTGCCGTGACGCTGATGGTCACGCGAAGACCAGGATTATACATCTTTAGTTATGGGACTGCAAACATCACAGCTAATGTCCCCAGCGGCGTCGAAATACTGCAAAGAGTACCGTTGAAGTACAAAAGTTAAAGTTAAATTTAGCACGTCTTCAAGTGCTTCGGGACTTTTTTCTATCATGTAAAACATCATCTATACTATCTACAAAAATGAATGTTAGCTAGGCTGTCTTTTTTTAATTTTGAAACGTATTCTCTTCATCTTTTAAAAATTTGTATTTATTAACACACAAAATGTGTCCTGAGGTTCACTGATTTTCATGACAAACATTATACATTATGCATGTAAGACAATTCGGGGCAAATTATGAGCAATGCTGAGGTAATTGGCCAAATCGGCGCTGTGTCTCGTTGAAAAGTCACAGGTCGCCACTTGACACTTGTAGACCGATGAGGACGATTCAAACCTGGCGCTTGAAACAACAAGCAATCTTTTATCTGTCTGTGCATGATCCAGGTTATTCCTTTTTTTGCACTTTTTAGAATGCGTGCAAAGATTGGCGGACGTTTTATAGCGACGAGAACACTTTTGGCATTGAAAGGGAGTCTCGCCCGTGTGAACTCGAATGTGGGCCGTTAGGGTACAACTTTGGGTCGCAGAATAGGGGCAAAAGGTGCATTTAAAGGGCTTATCCCCTCTGTGGATTCTTTCGTGAGTCCTCAAATTGGAATGATGTCTAGCCCTTTACTTGCAGCCTTGGAAGGAGCAACTGAATGGTCTTTCGTCTGGTCGATGCCGAATCCTGACGTGGTTCAACAAACTTTTGGAACTCTTTGCCTGAAATGAGCAACCTGGGATGGAACAAGGATAGGGAGTCTCGCCGGTGTGACCTCTGACGTGGACAACCAGATCATGATGACGACTACAAGTGTAGGGACACAGGGTGCACTTGTGAGGCTTCTCGTTGCCATGGGTTACCTCGTGATTTTTCAAGCAATCTTTTCGGCTGGTTCTGTAGGTGCAGCCGGTAAATGAGCAATGTAACGGCCGTTCACCGCCATAAACACTCCTCACGTGTACATTTAAGGTTGACTTCCGCACTGTAGAAAAAAAGCAGTTTGGTTGAGGACACTTGAACAGTTGCTTATCTCATGCATATCTCGACGATGTTCTGCCAGTTTCGAATTTATATTAGCTCGATAAGGGCAGAGGTCGCAGGGGAACGGCCGGTCGTTTGAATGAGTCTTGACATGACTCTTCACCGAAGATTCCCACTTTGTTTTGAAGGGACATTCCGGGTCAGCAGGGCACCCAAAGCTGGGAGACACTACACCAACCTCGTCATTGTGGACCAACTGATGCAACCGCAAGCTTTCCTTTTGAGCATAGGACTTGGCGCAGTTTGGATGGAGGCACTCGTACGGTTTTTCCTTGGTGTGGGTCCG
>JAQIVE010002359.1:0-20185 GCA_034698285.1 Sminthurinus bimaculatus | reverse complement strand
CTGTTGCTTCTCTCTTTGCTTCTCTCTCTCTCTCTCTCTCTCTCCTCTCTCTCTCTCTCTCTTAATCTAAAAAGATTCACAATTTACACACATGCATTTGAACTGTGTATGTGTGATTTTAAAAAGGTATAGAAGGTGAAGAAATATAATTATGCATGACGTCTTGATCATCTCCTTGTTTCTTCATTCATGAATCATGTCAGGACACTCATCACCATCAGCATCAGTCTATCCATCCGTCTGATTTACTTTTCCGATTTGATTTGGTTCGTGCTCCGTCTAAAGCCCAATTCTTTCCATTCTTTCTCTCTACTTCTCCCTTCATGAGTTTATGTATTAGTTATGTACTTATACTATTTACTCCACATTACTAATGTCCTGTAATTAGATCTTGACTCGAGTTTTTTTTTATTTCTTCACCTCCCTCCCTCTTGCAAAGTAAATGTGCTATGCATTTTTAATAGGTCAGAGTCAATGAATAGAATGGAACAGAATGGAATGTTTTACCAAAATGATTTATCATATTTTTTCTACTTTTACCCTCCTCTTAAACTACTCTCATTTAATTTGACCATCGGACTTTTAGTTTTTGGCTTTTGGACTATGGGGTGAAATCGTATGAGATTGAGAGAATGAGCAAGACACAGGGGAAAAAGTCAAGGTATTTGGCTTAGTGACTCACTGAGTGATGAGCCGTGTTTTGTAAGGATATGCATAGGAAGGAAATACGGGACTTTTATTCATATATCCACACATATACAATAGAATAGAATGAATATATCATACGAGGAAATATCTTATGCACAACAATAATGCGGTTGATTATTACATCGCCAGACATCGTTCACAAGTATTTTTTTCAATGTTTTACTATTCACATTATGAACCGATAAAAATGGTTCTGTTTATGCTTGTCATGTTTTGAATACCATCCGAGAGCCCTGTACTAATAATTATAAAATTTTGATACTAATGATAATTTGCAAGCTTTCTTTCTATATTCCAGCCAGTCTCTAATATTTTCCTTTTATGAATGGCGATTGTCTTATTTTTAGAGTATATGATTATTACTTTATTACTCTCTGATTTATTTTGGCTATCTCTCCTCTTCCTCAATGTCTCGGAGAGAGAATCGTGTCATAAACTGTATGATTATCCAAGCAAATCAAGAATATGAACTACTTGCATAATATACGACAGTGTACTGTGTACTATATATATTCTATGCTATAATATGTGTGTGAAATTAAACTAGAGTGTGTTTGTGTATTCTGTATACTGAAACCATGCCTGTCCTGCATTTTGTGTCCACTATAGGTGTATGTACCTGTACATGGAAGCGCCTCTATTGGATTTGGTGTATGAGATAAGGTTATGCAAATTAGGCTGTATTGTTTTGAAAAATCGTAGACTCGTTTCCACTTTCCGTTCCTATAACTTTTAAAATTTTGTACGCAAATACTTGTGTACAATGTATGTGGACATACATATGTGCAGTATGTTATATACTGTTGGCAGTGCCAACTTGGCACATATGAGAAAGAAGATGATAAATGTGAGAGAAGGTGTAGTAGGTAATATTGTTGTAGTCGGTAGTCGGAGCAATTGGTTGCAATTAATAATGAGAGAAATAGAAGTATAAATGATATTATGCCAGTTTTGGTTTTGTGTGTGGTGGGTCTTTCTGTATTTTTTCGGTAGACATCATCATTACTGTCGTCATTTGTACCTTCATTGTTCTTTGTGTAGTTACTATGCTTCTTGGCATTCTCAAACCATAATATTTCTTCGAAATTGAAATGGAAAAATTAGTTTGGCGGCAATCCATTATTAAATGTTGGAATTATAATTGAGGTTTTTAATCATGGTATTTATGATGGTATAATACTCAAGCAATTCAAAAGTCATCATTCGGAAGGCATAGTTTGGGGAAATGTGTATAGAGTGTAGACAGAAAAAGAGATGGAGATTACGTCAGATGTTGCACTGTGTATACATACATACAACCCAATTACAGGCAGTATTTCCTTTCTCCCTATCATTTCTTCCTTTTTTTTGTCTGCATCTCTCGTGCTATGAAATCCTTCTGTCTGATTTCTGACAGCTCATAGCTCATATAGGCACAGTGTTGCATTTGAAAAGTATGTATAAAGTATTATAAATGGCTCAATACTTTAATCATTTCGCCTCTCTTCCTAGATGATTTTCAATTTTGATTCCACTCGGTACGAATGGTAAGAAAGGCCCTTGTCCTCATGTGAGTGTAATTTAAGTAATTGTGTATCTAATATAAATAACTAACAGCATGTAATTATATTACACTGTTATCCGAACGTCATAATAATATATAATACTAATTTTGTACAGCTAAAGTATGTAAGTTGTAACTTTGTTGGGTGCTCAGATTTTTCAAGTCCAAGGCTACCTCTATATGTTGCTGGTTGTGAAAGTCTGTGAAATTGACAGCTAACCATCAAATTATTTATCGAATTCGGAGACTTTTCATCCTTTTGCAAAGAAAAGTGTACAGAATTATTTCCTTAATTCGTACTTCATACCATGACAATATTATACCCTTCTTTTAATGCACTATATAATACACATATATTATACATGAAAGGCTTATAAATACTTCATTCTTATGTTTCAAATTGTTTCATACTTCTGCAAAACTTACTGTATTAAAACTCGATGCAGTTTATTATTATATTGTGATTGAGGAAGCTTTTTTATCTCTATTATGCACTTTATAATGCATTGTAAGTACATACGACGTAATAAGGATCACATAGGAAGAACTGATGAAAAACAAGGAAAGAACTTAATGTCTTGTATAATGCAGGATATACATAGACATGTTAGAGTTTGTTGACTGATGGAAATTCAACAAATGAAGTATTATAAGTGCATATATATATAATATTTGTTCTGGATGCATAACTGATGCACTTTAATCGTTTTACCACTGTACATACATTAATTCATAATGACTTATCAAGGGAAAGATAATGATGGAATTCCTCTAAGGAATGTTGTCTTTATCTTGCATTATAATGTAACATAACTTTATTACTGCTAGGTTGACTTGATTTTTCTCATTCTGTTATATTTATCTACCTGCTGTCCCTCTTTCTTGTACTCTTTTTATTTACGATACGAGCTTACCTTGTGAAATTTTGTCTACATAATTGATGAACAATTTATGCAAAATTAAATTATGTGTACATGCAGATTCAATTATGTGAAGTGATACAGTTGTATTATGTAAAACAAGTAGTTCACTTTTCTTGCCATGACATTGTAGTATTGACCTGTAGACATTTCTCTTCTTCTCATAACGCCCCATGTTTTATTAAGCGTGTTTGTAAAATGGGAAACACAACCGAATGAAAAATGTAGTCATCAGCCTGAGAATAAGTGCCCGGTTTAAACTCCTTCTTGTCATCTGCAAAAGTTATGCATATAGTGTACTTTATGTATGCATAGGCAATAGACCTCTTGCACTTTGCTTCCTCACAAACCAGTACCGTATTACCTCAAATATTAGGACTGTACTATACTATTTGCATGCTACCTCTCTCGAGTTTCTATGAAAAAACCATAGGTTTAGGGATGTACATGCAATACATCCAAACGGGCAAATAGTATGGCAGTCCAACCATTTGGGGTCATCTTACTATTTGAGTTAATACGGTTAATATGTCTATAAATGTATTTCAATTTCGCTGATGTTGTGTTCTTCACTAAACACAACTAAATAGATGTTAAAAAGGTAAAAAATTTTGGAAATATGAAGATACTTTTATTACTTATGTGTACATATATGCGCTTCAAATTAACATACATGTATGGATGTTACCATGATTTACCATTTAGTTACGTTCACATAATTTGTAATGATGTCTACTATCTGCTATTTGTTTTTAAACTAGGTGGAGTAGTCTCGACATTTTACAGCTATATTATGCACACGTAATACCCATTTACCCATTCCTATTTTTTTAAATTCTGTATGGAATTTGATATGGATTTGAAATAGCAAACCTCCAGCTCATTTACATTTTTATAGTGTTTGTGGTATTGGCCTTTTTTCATCGTTATTTTGACCGTGTTCGTTGGCCTTCATAAAAATTAGGGTGCTAATAATAATGCTACAAACTTAAAAACCTAGGACAGGTTATGATGAAACAGTGACGCCTATATAGGCTCATTGTTTACACAAGAAAGTTGCATTTTTGTAGCAAGCAGTTTGAAAAGATATTTCTTGTACCAATAAAAAATGATTTAGTTTGTAGTAAATTATGCGTGATGAGACCCAAGTACATTTGGAAAACCATGAAAATGAATATATGTACGTGTTTCCTTTATAACTAATTGTTTAGACTTGAGACGGTTAATGTTGATTCATTCAGTGGAGTCCATCTATTCCGTTTGGAATTTAAAGCGTACGTAATCTAAGCAATAATTATTACATTATAATTGCTATTGTTTGCCCTACCTTTTGAACTAATGTAATTTTTTTCGAGAAAATTAACGGCTAAAAAGCAAAACCAGCACAATACATAATATGGAAAAACAGAGGGCAAGTAAACTCAAAGAAAATAAAGAAAAAACAAATAAGATGTACTCGATCAGTCTCAGCTTCATCTTTACATGTTTCATAATGCCCGATACAAGTACATATAAAGTAATAATGAAATTAGGAAAAAGCTCAAATCTCTCATGATAATAATATTGAAAATACAAAACTTGGTGTACATAGATTGTTGATTTTTCTTTAAAAGGGAAGAGTCTTGGTATACTGGTCGTAAAAAAGTTGAGCAAGTGGTAGTCTAGTTGTAAATTGTAAACATTTTTAAAACTGTCTAACGTTTTTGTAGCTTGATCAGCTCAATGAATATAATACAGCTAAACAAAGGCAAGAAACATAAAGACATAATATCTTCTATATTATAACAGTTTACATTGAACAACTGGACATTCGTTTGTTTTTGTTTTTGGCTGACTTGTATGCTATAGTTGCAAAAAATCTTCTGACTAATTACTGTCTAGATACACAGAATCAGAGCAATGTGCAAGCAAGTTGTCTCGGAAATTCAATTGTTTAAATGATGAGGCAGTTGTATATATATTAGACTGTATACATTAGGAATGTATAAGAAGCCGAGTGGTTTGGTTGGTGTGAAATGAAGTGAGTGAGTGACGGTGAGCAGTACTCTCAGGACTAGCGTATATACATACCTAGATATATTATACTGGTTGGCATAAAATACTTAAGGTGTGTTTGTGAACAGTGTATGAATACAAATACGTAATTGGGAATGGAAATAAAATCATTTCAATGAAATCAAGGATTAGTGTGCGTGTGAATCTGTTTGTGTTTAGAGTTTAGAGAGACGGGTAATCAATCAATGGAGTAACAAAGATGGAGAGGCATATCACTATGATGATCTGACGATAGTTCTTTGCACAGTCAAAAGCCCATACAAAGTACATACACACTTATAGCTATAGATTCTCGCATTTGTCTTTCTTTGGTCTGGATACTGTACAAGCTGCTTTGGGAGAGAAGAGAAAATTATTTCCTGGTTTTTTCTCATACGGAAAATGCTGCTAGAATTAAAAGAGTAACATATTAGTTTACATGATCGATTCTATTGAGTTTTATTTGGTCTAATCGCGCCCGAATCTTTTGAGACACTCATACATCTTGCTAGATTCTTTCCTTGATATCCATTTGATTTTGAAAGCTGAAGGACGTGATATATGTACAAATTTACGGTATATTATGTTCTGTATTTTGTACTTACACAGATATATGTTTGTATTTTGTCCTTTGATGGCTTTCTGTCAAAAAATTTCTAACGTGCCTGAGAAATACAGGAGACATACAGAAGGTTCCTGTATTATGACAGACAGTCTATGTGGTTGTGTGAGTTTATGTATGTGTGTGGGTGTGTATGCAATCGTTGAGATGTAAGAGACTCTGTCTTAATGAACGTTAATATGTTTTCCTCAGTTTCTAGCCAAGATGATTTTAGCCATGTTTCATTTGGCAGTTTCAAATTATGTGCATGTCTCTCCTCACCTCTGAGGTATCTAATTGACATTACTTCTTGTTGTTGGTGCTTTTCTTTTTCATTCCTGTGCTGTGTATACGGTTGCCGTTTACAGTACACATGCCGTGGAGAGAAAGGATGAAACGAAGGAGTAGAAGGATTTTTTTGGGCTTGAAGTGTATTCTACCTTCTGTATCCTATTCTCTTTTGGGCCTTGGTGGGCTTTCAGTCTCATCAGAATTACGACACATCAATTCAATTTTTTCTCAGTTTTCTCCCTCAAGGAGTGCTTAATTACTTTAGAGGAATAAAAGAAAGAGGGAAGAAAAAAAAACCTATTTTATATTTCCCGTTCTTCTTTCATTTCTCTTCTCGCTTCTTCCTATCCCTTGCTTTCCTAAAAGACTGTACAATGTACATAGATGATGGTGATGACGAAAATGACGATGGTTACGCGATAAATACGCACAACACAACACAACAAACAGTACACATACTAAATTTTAAGAAAGTATAAAATCTACACAGAAAACAAAACAAAACACAAAGCAAACTGGAAAACAAAAACAAAGTCTTAATTACTTCTTTGTTTCATTCATTCACTCTCATACTGAACTCATCATATTTCATTAACTTACCATCCAATTTAAAAAAGCTAGCTACTGAATACTATGCATGTAACACTTATAAGTATAAGTACAATATGTATATTCATGGACCATCGATATACGAAGTTTCTCCCGTGTGTATATATAACAATAATATTGGTGTATTGTGTAAATTTACTGTATACATAATATGTATGTATTTGCATTATCCATGGTACACATATTATTGCTTTTGTTGTTGATAATAATTAATACTAACTGACCAAAATTCCTATCCTGATCCAAATCTCCCTGTTTTATAGCCCTCGTTTCTTACTCTATTCAAGTGGACGGTTTGACTTATAAAGCTTAGCGTTTTGACAGATCTTCGTTGTTTTGTCCATTTCGTTTGTCTATCTAGCTGAGGTAAACTTTGATTATTATTAAATATTATGAAATAGAATAGTAATGTTTGATTCAAACATAATTGATGAGAGAGTATAGAATATTGAGATAATACTCAAAACCGGAGGATTGGATGATGAAATGAATGAATGATTTACATACTTATGAATTTTGGTTACACCTAGTGTAAAAAGTTGGGAAATGTATAGTATATACCATTATATACTGTACAATTTGTGCAATATACAAATATATCAATTTTAGTATGCAAATAAATTAAATAATAGGGGTAATAATAACCAGCATTATATAATCACGATAATAAATAATTGAGGATAAAACAGTCGACTAACTCTGATTGTATTAGATTTTATGGGTGAGTAATACTCACTTAGTATTTAAGCGGCTGAACTAGCTGTACATTTATTGTTTTACGGATCATATGAATTATGATACATCAGAGGAGAGGGCGATAGAGAGTGAAGTATCAGTATCTTTATATACATTTATACAGGCATATTATGTGTGTGAATGTACAAGTGCGTACGTAAAGTAATAATATTTATTGTTGTTGTCATTCTCATTATAATACATAATGGACAACACGTAAATAAAATGTATGTACTTATGGCTAATGGCCAGAAGTATAGTGCGAAGAAAGTTACTTATTGCCTCTTCGTATTTAGATTCGATGAAACTCTCTCAATGTATGGAAAGTTATGGTGTAAGTGTGTTGCAAAGGAATCTCATGAATTTGCAGTAACTACATGGTATGGTACAGTGCTCCATGCTCAAGTTCAAGACCAAATTATGACCACGTATAACTCTGCTTAAATGTGTGTCTCACTTCCTATGTATTCGTTGTGTGTATATGTATGTATATGTATGCATGCGTGTATGCCTATTATAGCTGTACTTTTTCATAAAACCATTACCATTTTGTACATACATTTTGCTGCATGGAATTTTTATAGCTAAGTACATACATAACACAAACGTTTGCAGAATATGCACACACACATACATACGTCTTTTAGACCGTTGGAACTCAAAACTAGATCTCAGTAGTTGATATGTTCATTCTGCCTTTTCGTTTTCTTCTTATGCGGATTATTATTATTATTGCTGCATTTGTTGTACGTGGTCATTTTCTCGTTATTGTGCATTTTTACTCAATGGACGAGCTCACACACATATTTAATAATGTTGTATTATACCATAAAGGAGATTCATGGAAGTCATCTTTTTATGCACATCTCCGTCCGTCAGTGTAACATTTCATGTACAAAATATACTTTGAGGAAATAAAATCAATAAGTAATATACCTAGTACGCAATGGGTGCCTTTTGGTCTCGGTACATATGTAAATACATCATGTACATAATAAATTCGTCTTAGATATGTCCCCCTTTGCCATTTTGAAATTACGGATGCAGTAGCACTTACAGGCACACATACGTAACACATGCTTACGTTTTGAAAGTGTGCATATATTTATGAATTTAAGCTGTTATGTAAAATAGAATTATGTGGCCATTAAGGTAGGTATTCATAATTGTGAATTTAATACACAGTAATGCTCAAATAAGTGAGACTTTTTGTCTCTGTCGTCTTTCTGCATGCTGCTATAATGTGCATAATATGGTATTGTGCCTCTTGTAAAAATGGATTTCCAAATGTGGGCATGATTTTCCTTATCGATTGTCCGTTTTTGAATGGGCTTCTATTCTTATGTATTTGATGATGAGTATAACTGATAAAGCCAAGCTTCTATGTGTGAGCCTCGACTCCTATTACAAAAGTCCCGTCCGATTTTTTTTCTTGCGAGACTTTTTCTCGCTTTGACTTGAATGATCTGTAATCAAGGTGTCCCTAAAGAAGTATAAGCGCACATGCATATATTTTTATTCCAGTCTAAGCTATTTTCAGTAGGCTTTTATTTATTAAACGCTTACTTTTTACAATAGGGCCTAAGTATCTATATTGTACGAAGATGAAGGTACAGTTTGAAGCGAAATCTGATGACCACATAAAAATGATAGCAGGTATAGTACTACAGTATCCATGGTGAATGTGTTATGCCCGTCAAATAACGACTTCCGTTACCCTCCAAATATCGATGTTTAGACGGTTATGATTGGAGTATGTCTATCGATTAGCTCCATGTTAAAATTGGTTTAGTAGTACCAATTTCCTAAACAATTGTGTAGTATTATAAAGAAAAAGAACTCAAAATGACCATCGTGTTTTTATTTGTGAATTTGATATGATGTCATATGCGATTTATTGAATTGAATTGGCTCTGCTTCTGCCTGTTGTGTTTCTTACTATTTTAAACTGACACAATGATGGTTTTTTATCATTCTATATAGCGTATAGCGGTATTTATCACGGTCTCTGCAGCTTGTTCTACATTGACCAAAAGTGTCGATTATTATGATTTATTATCATATAGCCGTGTAAAATTCCAGGTGGTCAAAGACTCAATAATTGAATCGTTAATTCACTTGGTTTTGGAGAGAAGCCCGTGACTTCACTTTGACACGGAGCGTCGTACTTAGCTACTGAACAGTGAACTTTTTCAGCGTGCCATTTATGTACACATAAGTATGTTTACGTTTCCCGTTTAAAAATCTTTTTCTCCGTGCTTTTAAAGCTGACAAATCGTCCTATTCGTCAAGATAAAAGGACAGCTCGAGTGAAAGAAATAGAAAGAACAAAGTGAACAATATATTTGTGCGGAAGCAACATGAGGAAAGTTCAAAATAAAGGAAGAAATCATGGTAATCGACTAACATTCGTCTTGCTTGATGTGTATTTCTGCATATTCTGCATACTTTATATATACAGAGAAAGGACACATAATTCATGGGCGAAATGGATTGAAAATTGTAAAAACGTTATTTATTTGTATATATTATAGTATTACTACTGTATGTCGTGCATGTATACAGGATAATGAGGTGTTGCACAGTGTGCACTTAATTTTAACCGTCCAACTTGAGTCTCCAAACTGTAATATTCGTATCAAAGTCTTTCTTTGGTATGGTAAATACATATGGATAAAAGTATTGTCAAGATTTTCTGTGTAAACGTTTGATTTGGTAGTGCTTTTGTACGTGGATAAAAAAGGGTGCTTAATAAGCGGAGGTTTGTGACCTCTTTTTATTCCTCGTTTCTTTTTTTTGAGTGGTGGATTGTGCTGTATTGCACTGCGATGCACTGGCACTCACAAGATGCGAGTGTGTAATCCCTGATTTCCTAGTCTATAATGGATAATTTACCTAATGGAGAGAGATTGAGTAGTATTACATAGTACAACATTGGACCAACCAACTTAGCTCTCGAGAGACATTTAGAAAAGGAGCATCTAATGGAATCATCACTTTGGGCTTTGCAGCGGTTTCATGTAACTATACAGTGATTTATTTTTTAGTGAATAGGTACTTTTGAATCACTTTATTTTTCATACAATAATATATATTAAGGATTACTATCCCTATATTTTTTGATGGAAGACTTTTCTCCCTGCTTTTCTTCTATATATTTATATTTTGAGGTGTTGAGCATTGAACTAGGATTTAATTTGAATATCTATATGTATAAGAGAATAGGGAAATATATTTGACTCTTTCCCCATGAATTCCATTCCATGCATGCCAATGGTCTTTTGAATAGAATAGAAATGAAGCGGGTTTAGTCTTTACTTCTCCTTCTCTCTTTTCTGAACAATACCTCAAGTTTTATTTTACCATCACTAAAATACAATCATATAATGTACATACTGACAATGATACTCCCAGATTAGATTGTCCCTGATCGCAGAGATCGTGAGCAAGGGACATAATGAATATCATCCTATTGTATATCGGACCTGTTTTTGTATTCCCTTTTTCTATTTCTCTGTCTTCTTTTTCTCGATTTCGCAATCCAATCCATGATGTATGTACCATGTTTTTACCTTGTGCACTTTTTCTGATTTTTTAAAACTCGACAAACATTTTGCCACATGTAATACATGTACCTACATACACTTATAGTTTGCACTGCAAATATATGGTTTATATATATGTATACTGCATGAGTAAATTGGCGAGGAGGTGACGGTAAAAAGTACAAAATACAGTTACTGCGTATGGGTTTTGTACACACTTTTGTATCACGTAGCATGTTTTCTGTGGATTCCATTGGAAATTAAAAGAGAACTGAATACATTTGAATCTAAATTGAATACATTTAATATGTACACATAGCGTATATCTGTATAGTACCTCTGCAATCTGCAAGCATATTTTATGCATCAGGCTTATGCTTGTGTTTATATCCACTTATACGGGTGAATTTAGAATTTATACCCGTACATATTATAGTTATCTATGTAATTCATAAGTTATCAAGTCTCTACTGCGTTTCCTTCCCCTGTATCTTTCTTCTTTCCAGGGATTTTCGCATGCTTACAGTTCAAAATGTATTCATTACAATTTCCATAGACGTGGACTTTTCTACCTTCCTTATTTTCCTTCTCTTGGTATTTTTAGCATGCTAATATTGTGTTTTTGATACGAGATCTAAATCCCAAAGATAGACAGCGTAAGTAAATGAGACAGAATTGAACAAGAAGAAGAGAAATGCAGTCTCATTTGGGAATAATATTACGAGTAGTTCCTGAGATAAAGATGAACTCGACTAAAGGAGGAAGTTTGTCGTCGTATTCATTTTAGCATATATGTACATATGAGTACATGCATAATGTACACGGTCCACACATTTGTTGTCGTGAGGAAATGTGAAATATCCTCGGAGGAATTACCCTTATTTGGAAACTTTGTGTCAATGATTAGTCTTTTTCTTCATCTTTTCCATTCTACATCATTTTCCCCTTTGCTTCCTATAGAATTAACCTGGGCCTTTTTTTACTACATATACATATGAGATATTACTCAATTATTTTCAAGACTTGTGGGGGATATTTAACGTGCTCAGCTGCATACTACTGCTCATACACAAATTACAATCATGGTCATAATATAGTATTTATATTTTAGAATATACAGAGGATCCAATTTTTCTACATTTGGTACACATGAGTTTATATTAGGTTGACTTGTCGTTTTGAAGAGCAAAGAACGATATAAGGGGTAATGGCAAAAATATACATTATGCTGCATTACGGTTTAACATAGTGAACAATATACATGTATGTATATAGCCATGTTATAAAATTGACTTAGGCTGTCTTTATTTTTCTATGGATAATAAGTATACATAGCCTATTATTCCTCTACAAAAAAATGAGAGGTTGTTCATAAAAGGCAGATTCTTTCTAGTGGACTTGATTTTGATTTGAATATGGCACGATTTTGGGATCAATTGTAAAATTGAATATAAATTCTAAGAATTCGAGGAAATTATGGTTTGAATGCAGGATAAAATTGAATGAGAAATTGTTATCATTATATTGATGCGAATGTAATGTAAACGTTTAGACCGCTCTATAGAGCTTGCGTCCAATACATCACATGATTTCCAATGGACTGTGTAATGTGTTGTCCTGTCTCATCATGAAATCAATGTTATTATTATATTACGAGTTTTGACTCTGCTGCCTCGCTTTTGTGGAGCGTTGGGTGTTTCGTTACTAAAGTGTCAAAATTTTAAGATCATCTCTTCTATATTTTTTCGTTATTTACTTACCCGGGTTCTGGGCCATAGTGTATTACATTTATGCAAGTATATAAACTTAAAATACGATCGCGACCATTTTGTTTTCCAATGATGTCATTTAATTTGATCACACTATCCATATCTACCTTTACAATTGACAGTAGTTTGGAAGCCTCGATGTCGTCTTATAGCTGTTGAAGTTCTGTCTTACGAAAAATGCAAAAATTTGGGTTTTTTCCAGTATAACTTTATGAAAAAATGGTTTTCATCGCATAAAATTTTACATTTTATGAAAATCATTCCCGCATACTGTAATGAAATGAAATTAATTATTTTTCAAATATATCTAAAGAATGTGAACTTAACGCCTAAAATAAATCAAACCGCCACGAAGTAAACTAAGAAATTAATATCAGAAAAGACGTTAGTTTTGCCCAATAGTAATGAAACACTCCCCTCTTATAACAATAGTTGCAATGTTAATCGTAGCGCATGTGTTTATCAAATTCATGGTAAAGTTTTTACAGTATCAGCATTTGTGTATAACATGAAGAATGAAGATACTCTTAATGTGATGGAGTTATTCAAGAGTAGATTTTCCGTTCGTTTTTATATGATTATTGCACAAAAATAATATATACTTATGCTTTATGTTTAATACAGTACACAGACAGGGCAGAGAACTATCATATATTGTACGCAGCTTTTTTCTCCTCCTCCTCCTACTTTATCATTTCTACTGCTGCTGCTGCTGACCCGGACAATGAACGCCTCTTCGAACATTTCTTGACTTGACTTTAATAGAAAATTAAATGTAACAATTTTATAATAAGGATTATAAAAAAAATGATGGCGATGTATCATGTACATAACATTTAGGTATAGGTACATATATATGAACTGAAGCAAAGTTGTGTAAAAACTCTCATGCAAATTTTTGCTGATGCTGTCGAATCTCACCCAGAACTTTCCCGTGTATACATACTTTGTATGCATGTGTAAGTAAGTATTAGTGTATTCAATTATTTTATTACATTCTTTACCACTTCTTCCTATCCGTATTCTTTCTGGTATGCAAGTTTAATGGTTTAAAATCTTGACTCCTCTATTTCATGGTTGAAGAAAAAAGCGCATGCAATTTTATATACACACAAAATGAGGAAAAAACATTTTTGCAAACATACATAGTGAAAACTCACTTAAATGTGTATTTGTATAAAAGTGACCGTAGGAAGGAGAAGGAAAAATTGTTTTCGCTAAATGATGTTTTTTTTAGAGATTTACATGTGCATATACACCCTGTGCTTAGTGTAACTATATACATAGAGTATAGAACACATTAAAAGGTCAAGTTTATAACGATAAAAAAAGGTTGAAGGGAATGTCTTGACTTATCTTTACATGATATACATGTATGTATCTCTTTACATGGAATGGACGGAACTGCAAGGTGACGATTTCAGTAGGTATTTTAATTTATTTTGGTTCCCTCTGAAACCTTTTAGTGCTTTTAAATTGACACTTTTGTTTAGTGAAAAGAAAGAAGCTTATAATAATCGGCGATGCGGGATTATATAAGGTATGAACATAATATACATACATATTATATTATTGTTTGTGCGAAATAGCTTGTGCAGGAAAAGTGCACAGTTAAATGCATCAGTGTGCATAGTAAGTAGTTGGTTACAGTATTTTTATTATTATTGTATCTACCCTTTCGAGTTAAGGTGAATTGTTGTTTTTTTTTTCGCTCCTTCTTTCTCTCTCCTCTGCCTATTTCAGTTATTTCATAGCTAAATCGCATTGTACATTGAAGAGGTATGTACAGAATCAGAAAGATAATATGCTTGAGACTCTTGTTAATTATCTACTTCCGTTCAAAAGCTGGAACTTAACTGGATGTTTTATGACGTAAGTAGGTAGAGAGACCGAGAGGATGACAACAAGTATTATATTACGTCGGAATGAAAATGAATGAAATTTCGCGTGAGAATTCTATCATTATTGTATTATATGTTATATTATATGTTGAACTTGAAAATCAGAGCAATGAATATGATTTTTTTAACTGTGGATAATAAATACATACCTCGTGTTGTATTTGATGGCGTTTTTTTATTATAAAATGGAGTATATTCCCCAGTTTGTCATTTTGCTTCATCTTTATAGCTATATTCCTGTGTATTGTGTATAGTTGAACTTTTCTTGTATTCTTTTGAGTAAGGGTTTTCGAGACTCAAGAAAAGCATAGGCTTAAAAGAATCGGTATCCAATGTGTAGGGGCTACAGATATGTACATATATTGGGCATGCATTATGGTACACGATCATTATAATAATAATCGCCATTTCATAGTTTTATCCGTATTTTATTCGTATTCAACTAGTTTCGTGTCTTTGAATTCGCCACACACACGCTCACTTTTTACCCTATAGAATTTCATTTCTCGCATATCACATCAGGTTCATGAAAAAGGTTTGTGATAGGTATGTGTACGGATATGTTTGATGGATAAACTGTACATTTCTTTTCTTAAATGCAGATGATATTGAGAGCCGCGAGTTTATATGCATACGTGTGAGATCATGTACGTACACTTGTTGAGTAACATATACGATTATTTGTATCTACTTGTGTGTATCGGTCGTAAGAAGTGAAAGAGTATTAAAGAAATTAAATGATGGATATAATATCCGAAGAAAAAATAGAGGAATAGATTTTTATGCACAACTTATATGTTGTATGAATGTAATAGGCACATACACGAGAGTGCCGTGTTTCATTGCTCGCGAACATTCAGGTGAAACAGGAAGAACAGCCATAGACAGTCTCCACCACACATAGTAGTCACAGCAACGAAAAGAAAGCAAGTCATATTGCATCCGTGTCATTTTAAATTTTAAGGATAAAAAAATGCATGAAAGTATTGTAAGTACTCAAGTCAATGTGTATGAATATTTTTGAAGTCCTGTTTTGTACAAAAATTAAACTACTATCCATGAATAATTCTTGTCATCCAATTTGACATTTTTGTTACTTGAAGGTGAAGGTACATAAACACACAAAATGTAGAAATGTATAGACGTTCACGGAAACTCTACATACATGCAATATGCATGGTGGTAATGATAAGTTGCAGTGTATGTTAACAATACAATTTTTAGCTCTAAAATTCTACATCGCTATTTTGACACATAAGTTAAAAGTAAAAATGCAAATGGGCAAAATTGGTGAGATAGCTATGCATTTACATATTTCGCTGACATTATGCCCAAGTAAGCTCTCAAAATTTACCGTTCATTTTCTATCATTTTTCCCCCTAGTACCTTGAACTTAATAGACGTTTGATTGACTGTAATCGCTGTTTATGTATATGAAATGCTATTTTTATGGTCTACTGTCCGTGTTGTCACGCATGGTTTTCAAACCTATAAAAATGACCGACCATGTGTGTAAATTAAACAATTAAAAAAACTGTTAGCAAGAGATACCCATCTATAACTCGAAAAAGATTGGCAATAAAGCATATCATATTTAATCATGGAAGTTATAGTCTTCGAAGACTTTATTTAACAAGAGTATTGTCACTGAACCATGTTGATGAGTTATAACGAGAATCGACAATATATAGACTGTTTTCTTTCTAGTTATTACATGCATGCTCTCTATATATTATATAGAAATAACCAAATTGAATTAATGTACTGATTCTATTTTGTCTTTTTCTTTTCTAGCATACATTGACGGGACACTCGGGCAAAGTGCTAGCGGCCCGATTTATGGGAGATCCTTACAAAGTTGTAAGTGGTTCACATGATAGAACTCTAAAAATCTGGGACCTTCGATCGAGAGCCTGTACGTCGACCAAGTTTGCCGGATCTAGTTGTAACGATTTGGTGTGTATAGGTGATGGGTCAGCTAGCGTAATATCCGGACATTTTGATAAGGTTTGTTGTTTTTTCCATCATATAAAATTATGTGACTTTCTCGTTTCCATGAAAAGCTACAATAGCAAAAGTCACACCGTTTTTTAAGTACGCTTTTATTCTTTAGATTTAAAAAAAAACTTTTAGTAACTAATAACTTCTTGTAAGAATGTGTGTTGTACATACCCAACAGTCATATAGAATATTATAGATATATGCATTTATTTCAATCCCCCTGTATATTTGCGCCTTTTTGTAAACAGAGAATTCGATTTTGGGACACACGGACTGAAAGCCCTACACAGGAAGTCAGCCTTCAAGGTGAATTTTATTTTCCTGTAAATGTCATCATAATATTATTGAAACAATGAGTAAATACCAAACGTTTACTCTTTACTACTGTTGAAAGAAGGAGGTTTAATTAAAATATTGTATGGGTTATTTACATAATTGATAATACATAGTAATATTTACGTATACATATGTTCACATTCACTGAAAATGATTAATTAACCAACAGGAAAGATCACCAGTTTAGACTTATCAAAAGATCAAAACTTCTTGTTAGCTTCTGTGAGAGATGACTCAATTGAAGTCCTAGATCTACGAATGAATTCCGTCATTGGACAATACATGTAAGTGCACTTTATAATATGTAACTATATTGTTGTTATATACATATATATATATATATATATACGTAAGTATTTATGCCAAAGCTATAGCTAATGATGTGTATAATATCATAATGTGGAATGCATAACCGTACTCAAGTCACTTCTCGCTTTGTTTACTGCTACTTTGTCTTTGCTATACTACATATTGCTATTATTGCCGTGTGCACCAAAAGTATAACAATGGATTTAAGTACCTTATATCATTATTTCACATCTCTCATTATCTGCATACACAAAAGAGAAATAATACACACCGTCACTACAATAACATAGCTAACTCCTTACAGCATTTTGAAACTTAATTTGCACTAATTAGACTACCTGTGTGCGTTAACATTAACAATTTGAGCGTTGTAGGAAAATGTAATATGTTATATTAGGAAAGCCTGAAACGAAAAAGATTTTTTTGTCCCGTATTTCCATAAAAATTGGAGTCAATTTTATCGTAAACTATTGCCGTACAAAATTTTAAAAAAAAACCTGTTTCGTCCCAGCCTTTCATGTATCTTTTGAAGTAGGTAAATACTGTATATCGCGGCTAAAGCGATCACTGTGAATCGATCAGTATGTATCCAAGTGCATAGGAACCACAGCGGAAGAAGGAAAGAAACAATGGCAGTGGATTTTTGAGCAGTTATTTTACTTTTTGCCATTGTTTTAAGAACTGAAAATAAAAACTAAGTCAGCAGTTTTTATGTCGACTTACTCGGTTTGTTAGTCATATATCTTCGAGCTCAAAACTTAGTTTTTGACCCTGACTTTCTTTAATTTGATTCACCCAGTACTGAGAAGTCGTGAATAAAAATTTTGATGTGTTTTCATATGGAAAACCTGGGACAGTATTTGACCCCGAAGTCTCCCATAGGGTCACTTTAACACTAACATATTAGTGATATTAGATACCCGTCAATGTAATTATGCGTTTCGCCAAACCAGTAAAAGCAAAATAAAGAACACGCCTGCATTTTACACTTTTCTTGAAACTCTACAATCTGCAATGTGAAATTGGAGACATTATATCAAAACTTGCTGCTCGAGTTTTGGCTTAAGTTTGTGTTTCACACGTCTGCAGCTGCCATAATGTCACAAAAAAACTTCAAAGTTTGAAGAAAAAAGGGAGATAATAAATGTAGATTTTAGATGCTGTACATTATACATTATACATACATCATATTAAATCAAGATGATTATAATGCCGAATTTTCCTTTTTGTTTTCAGTGCTGATAACTTTAAGGTATCAAGTGATTTCAGCCGAGCTTGTTTTAGTCCAGATGGGCAGTACATCGCTTCTGGGTCATCGGATGGCTCCGTGTTTGTGTGGAATGTCTTGGAAAATAAAGTTGAATCCGTTCTCAAGGAACACTCGTAAGTGACATTATGCTTGTAAATACATGCATAAATATTAAATATTTTAGTCTTTTATTTTTATTAATGGCATGCCTACTTGTTAGTAGTGTTCAAGTAATCATCGAGTTTGCAATCACAATATTGAATTAAGATGTAAAGGAGCTTGTGAGGGTTGTTTGGCTCTATGTATGTACATAGGTTACTCTCGAGTTAGTCTCGAGTTTACTTTAGTCATTATAGCATTGTCATTGTCATCATTTAGGTACTTCACCAAGGATTTTTAACCTACTCATATTTACTATAAGTCATCGTCATCTGGTGATGTTACGATTTCTTTGCACAATTTCAAGTTTTACGTTCTGACATTAGAAATTAGAAATAAGCCAGAACAAAGTACATGACATGGTCCAAGGTGTATAACGCTTTAGACTAAGTATACAATGTTACCAATGCAACATAATGTTTTGCCAAGAGCAAGATGTAAAATTGCTTCTTGCCTCTTCTCTTCAGGTCAAACTACTACTTCTGGAATAGCCACTAGTTCTAGGTCACTATTATTTGCAGTGCATTTTCGTGCAAATAATTTTCGGGTCAAATTGTGTATACTTCTTGCCAGTCCGTATCATTTTTCTCAAAATCATCTTGACAGTGCAAATGATGAAAAATGACGTTTGCCATGTGTTCATTCTTTTTGGGCAGCGAATGTATACAGTATATAAACGCTATGCTCTTCCGCATGTATTCCTAGTATGTTGTACATATTATGTTACAGTTTATTATACCATATTTGATGACACGACTTCATAGAGTGGTTTTTGGAGCCATCATGTGTAGTGACTTTGAGGGACAATTTTGTGCCATATTATACACCCATCTACAGTTGACTTTTCTACTTTAATACAATAAACAATAAATATAAATAATGCAAGCCGTATGATGTATCGTCCATACATTTTAAGAAAAATGTATGTGTTTTTAAAATTGTCACAGGAGTCCTCCAGAATTGTAGCATTAAGAGGCTCGAGATGTGTATGTTACACACTACATTTTACTGAAGGACTAACATAATGTTATTGTTATACGCTATACCCCTTTCTTGGACATTGCTTTTTTCTTTTTATGTCATAAAAACATGCTATTTGTGTAGAGCTATTTTCATAACTTGGCAGTGAATTATATTTTTTCACAAAACATTTCCTAATATAGTGTAAAGGGGTAAAACTTTGCTTGAATCTGCTATGTATGATAATACGTATATCGTATATATATATATATATACAGTGTATAAAACAATTATTTAAGACACGAGTCACAGTCGGAGGTTCGATACCATAACTTTATTATATGTGCTTAAAAATCAATGAGCCCGACATATGTTGTACAGAATTTGATTGCAATTACAGGGATGTAAGGATCATCACAATCGTCAGCCTCTTTGACCGGTCACAAGGGTCAAACTAAAACAATGTCATCTTTTCACCTCAAACAATTATTTAAGACATTTCCTTTTTTTGACTT
>JAQIVE010002358.1:0-20186 GCA_034698285.1 Sminthurinus bimaculatus | reverse complement strand
TCTCTGCCGCCATTATTGTGATTAAGGAGAGACATTGGTCTGATTGAACTCCTGCATTCCCAAAAACAAACAATCATTAAATCAAACCTTAATTATTAATTTTGTATTGAAAGAAGGACACAAAATATCCAGCCATGTATGTATGTATGTATGCTAACCGGAAGCAGAGTTTGTGGTGGCTGGAGCTGCGCCAGTGAGGAACTCGGGAAAGTCATCAGGAGAGACGACGTGGACGACTCGTCGGAGTTGCAGACTTTCCTGGGGAGGTGAAACCAAGCTGCTGTTGCTACCGCTCAAACTGTTTCTCTTGACACGAGCGGATCCTCCTCCAAGTCTCTCGTCAATGTTTGGTCGGCCGTTTCCACCCTGGATCCCACCAGAGGTTGGATTGGGTCCGTCGTGGTGATGGACGTGGAGCTCGTGGAATTCAGGGCATTCGTCGCAAGTTCCCTTGCAAAGTGAGACGGTGCACTCCAAGAAAAGATCCATCAGATCGGGGAATTTGAAAGCCTGTAGTCAAAAGCCAAGTTAAAAATCGAAAATTCTCATAAATGCATTCTTCAGATGAGAAGAATCTGGTATACAGTAGATACTTACGCTGAGATAAGAGTAGGCAAAGATACTGCCCGCATTCCGCTGTTTCAACCAACCACCCATTAATTTGGGCTTGGTAGCACATCCACGACTGGAAATGATGAAAAGGTTTTGTTTAATACAAGACATGAACAAAGTAAAACAACATAAACAAATACAGTAGTTTTTAGTCATTATTGGGAGCTTACTTGTCACTGAGAATGACCCGGTTGTTTGGAGTTCCATCAGTAGCCACGCAGTTTCGGACAAGGATGTCAAAATCAGGGTCGCCTTGAACAGTAACAACGGCCGTCAACAGATCTCCGATTCGGACCAAACCTTGAACAGATTGAGCTCGTGGTCCTCGTCCACTCTAAATTTAGTTATCGCAAAACAAACACAATTAATTGCAAAAAATCAAACTCAGGAAGGTAATGCCTCTAATACTGAAAGTGAAAATATACATAATATATTATGATAATTTAAAGCACCATGTTTTCCACCTTTGAGGTTTCATCTGTGTACTGTGTATGTAAGTTTACTAGCAATTTCACTTTTAGTTTTCTGCCCATTTCCCAAATCCCACACTTATCTACTATTTATTGCTCTACCACACAACGCATCTCACACGAGGAATGAAAGCGAGAGGAAATGTAAATAGCCAAAAAAGTAATCAAAAAATGGTGTCAAAAACATTAGAATTGTATATGCGCCAGTGTGTACGAGTATATTTTTTATTCGTGTGCGTGTTTATGTGAAATATCGAAAAGGGAATACGTAAGCAGTAATTTTATTGTTGTCATCTTCTACCTGAACCTCAAGTCAATTGAATGAATCGTGTGCATGCAATGCGATTGCGATTCATATATGTAATATAGGGACTAATAATATAGTTTGGAATCAGTTACAAATTTGGCTGCTTGTTGGCCATGTAGTTGTAGCTCATTTAACGAGAGATGAGAGATAAAGAGGGAGAGAGGCAGAGGTAAAAGTCTAAAAAACTTGTGTATGTATCCTATGTATGTGTACAGGTATTTATTTGTGCGAGTGAATATTAATTTACAGTTTACATTATTCCCCGTGTAGTATGTATGTATGTTCAATGCAGTGTCAATTGTTGAAAAGTATCTACACGAGGAACGTGTAGAGGAGAGGACAAGAGAAAGAAACAGAGAGAAAATCTCTAGAGATTTTATGTTGACGCTGCATCTCGGCATAGCAAAACAATTATTATTATGATCTTTATGGTGTTATTATTAAACCGTCACTGAAATCCGAGTCTCCTCTAAGTATAAAACTAACTGTCAACTGCACAAGAAGAAGAAGAAGAAAATGAAGAAGACTACTCAGTCGCATACATAGGTACAAATCCCTATGGAGAGACAGAGAAGGATTCCTTCTATAAGAAAAGGATCATTGATAAGAACGGCATAGTACAGACTACAGACCGCAGGTATCAACAAGCAGTCAATTCCAATTCCGACTCCAACACACACACATGTACATAAATGAATATGCTTGTGTATACAGAAACGACGACAACAATGGCTCATTGTTGCCCATCCCTCATACAAATGCTAATTAAAACAATTACTTTTAACAACTCTTTCTCTGTATGATGCGGCACACTGTAGGTTTTTCTCTAGCTACAATACACACTAGACACATTCTTCAGAGATTAATACTTAGGGCTCTCAGAAGATAGATACATAGATAGACTGGGCAGATTGGATTGAATCATTGAAAGTGTGGAGCTTCCTAAGATTCCTCAAATTAATCTTAATCAGTATTATACATACATACACAGATATATTATGACAAACATTGATGAGCACAAGATTCAAGTTAAGCACAGATTGGTTTAGTTTGGTTGTTTTTGTTCTATTGTATTTTTGTATTTACTTTGTTGTGGATTTGGAATTAGATTTTAGGCTGAAAAACACAGCAATTCTGAGAAGATAATATTGCAATTATTTCTACTTTATCTTACAGTATATTATTAATTTTGTTATTGCATATTTAAAGTTCTAACTATAAACTATTGCAAGATTTGTCTAGATAATACAAAAAATTTGTTGCAAGTACAGATTTACCTAATTTCAATGGTTTTTAATGCTTCATGATGCGCTATATTATATAGTTATTATATGCATCACTTATTATTATTGCTCAATAATTAAAGGAGAAATGTTTTCTTCTCACTCGATTCGACAAATGCAAGATGTAGTAAAAGGAACTGCAGAATTTTTCTTTTCCTACGCCGATTGCGGATTCATCACGCTCACCATCTCCACTAAAAAATGTTCCTTCCCTGCGCTAACTCCAACTCCTGCTGATATGCTCATCCATTAAATCATGGATGATATGGTAAAGCCTTATTTATTGAAGAAATCTCCATAATATCATTTTTTATTGCCTTAAATCCAAATCCTCCTCCACTAGTTCTGTATACACTATATGCATGGCTGTAAATCGTGAGCAATGCGTAAAAAATATTTTCTAAAATATTCAGTCATAATATTAAAAATTAAACTGTATTATGAAAGTCTGTCCTCATCAATCTTGTCTTACGATTAGTTGTACAATTAGTACACAGTACAGTACTCATAACTCTGGATGCAAGTTTGTTTTGGTATTTTGTTGGAACTTCAAACTTGGGGAGAGAACTAAGAACCAAGCAATCAATGCATCAGAATCCACATAATATCATGTATGATGTATGTATAAATATACATATGGGGAAAATGTAGGATAAATCTTGAGATCCGTGACCTGAGAACGCCGAGTTTTAAGAAACAGACACGCTGGTGTGTACAAACATGGACTGAACACGAAAATAAAGTCATAACTTTGGCAATTACCAACTCTCAGTCTCATTTCCCTTTGTAGTAATGATGCTAATATCCTACTACATACTATCTCATGTAATATAATATAATAATGTTGAGATGCTCGGTGAAGCTGCCCTTTTTCAATGGCAAATCTATCTATCTATCTATTCTATTCTATTATATTATACTCTGTTCCTTCCTTCCTTTTGACGATGATCGTCTCCTCTTTTTCCTTTTTCAGCAAAAGGAGGAGTTGACTCACTCATGCCAAAATTATTTTCAAGTATTTGTGTATTTATATAAACTTGAGGATCTTATATCACACGCTACATACATATTATTAACACATTGCATACTTTCCATTCCAACAATAATTATTGCAAATCCACCAACGAAATAAAAGGAAAAGTAAAAAGGTAAACGATGAAAATGAGACGGATCAGTCTCGAACTTTTTCATTGTGCTCAAGATCACATTGATTATGTAGTCGAAATAGTTGGAGTTGGTAAATAAATAATCAAGAGTCAAGATATTAAAATAACAATGACATATTACACCTTCATACATCATATACATACACACATTCTTTTACATTATGACATTAATCATCCATGTATATATTATATACTTACATATGGAATCGTCATGAAATGAAAAGTGTTGAGAAGAAAAGAACGATGTGAACGGCGTCAAAATCCCACAATAAAGATGCGAGCATCAGGAAAAATAAAGAAAGAGAAAAGAGACGGACAAAAAAAACGTTTCGACCTACGGCAACGACAAACAATGCCGCCGTTAACAATAATTAGTTGACGTTTCAAGTAATGTCTCATGATGTATCATGTAATGTTACACACTGAGACAATCGTAATGACGATAAACGATAATGGTGTTTGTATTTGGAGATGGATAATAGATATGGATACCAAAAGTATCTATGTATGTATGAATATCTACGACTGACTGACTGACTGACTGGCGGCGTTAAGGGGAAGAAAAAGAGACCAAGAAGAAGACTCATGTTCATGTCACACAAATAAATAATGCATACGTATGTAATATTTACTTGAACATGGAACACCGTGAGCTGGTTTGGTGTTGGTTGATCCAAGAGTGGAATTTAATCATAGCAAAAAAAGATGATAATAATATAGTGGAGACATAACGAAAACGAAATAAACTCATTTTCATGTGAAACTGAAACTGAAACCGCTACTCAATGTCTCTCTCTCGTCTCATTGTTGAGTCATAATGAGATCTATGAGTGAGTAGTGAGTAGCTATAAAAAAGAGTGATGAATATACAATGCATCTCTTGCATACATCAAACATGCCTAACAATAAGATACAAGAAGTTACGTCTGTGTGCAATACTTGGCTAAATTTACAGGTTTCTATAATACAATACAATATACAATATTATACTTATCGTCTTACAAAGGCCTGAAAGTTTTCTCAAAATGCGGAGAAAACTATGATACACGTGATTATAACACAGAGAGATACGCAACAAATCTTGTTTTACCTACATGAAAACGTACACAAGTTTTCATAACATACGTATTTTATCCGTAGTACATACAATATGCAAACGCAAATAAAAAAGTCAGCTTGAACGCGCAGAATGCAGAGGGTTTTTTGTTCTCCGAGAACTTTTACATGCTTTTACTACCGTGGAAATTGAATAATTAAATTCTATTAAACAATTATGGTGAAAGAGTGAAGAGAGAGGGACAAGGGACAGAGAGAAATTTGCACCTCTCTCCACGTTCGTGATTTAATCATCTCTGTTATTCCATCATATTAACGTACAGCAAATAAGTACTCAAGTTTTTCTTTGATAGAAATGTCTAAGTTGGTACTTTGAAAAAAAAGGAAAAGAAAACCTACAGCCTCATCTCATCATCTTTATGTATGTGTGTATGTATGTGTACGCTCTCATTTAAGATGATCGTAAAAAAAGTAGCCAGAGAATTAACACTCAATTAAACTGTCTGTCAGTCCGTGTTGTTCAGCCACTTGCTTCTAGAACAAACATGATACAAACGCACACACACACATAGACACACACAAATAGCAAACAGGACTTGAAGTTTTGGACTTGTGTCAACACAAGCATGCTTAACGCATTTTTTGGCTCATTCAACCCTAAACAAAAGGCGATTTCAAGTCAGCTCAATTCTGTTCAATTCAATTCAGTATGGAAGAGACGAGAGAAACCGAAAAGAAGGAGCAAGCTGTGTACTGTGCACGCATAATAACTTAACTGTCTTTCATGTCTAAACCATGAAAATAATATTATGGTGGTTTTTTTATACACAATAACTGTTTTACTCCCTCAACTTATTATTTTTATGTTTTGTATTTTGTATTGTATGTATATGCGGTGTAGGTACTTTATACTTTCGACTTCAATCCGAGTCGGCTATAATGTCTCAAGTTCCGACCGTTGACCAAGATCAAATAGAAGATGGACGGACGAGGAAAAGGAAACTAAAGCGAATGTCAGATTCAACACTTGATTAGCATACATATTAGAGACACTGGGACGAGCGAAGGACATAAAAAATGAAGATGTGCAACGAAAGTGGAAAATATTGATTTTTAAATTTCAAAGCATGATATTATGATGCACCATGAGGAAGTTCATGCTTGAAATTTTGAAGAAGAAGAAAATTGAGTATTTAAAGTAAAGGAAAAGTTCATACGCATAAAAATATGAATCACTGTAAACAGGTGGACACTTAACTACCATGATTATTATTGAGCCAAATACAATGACATTGGCTCTAGGAACAGGATATTGGTAACAGCCGTATTGTTGGTCATCGGTTCACTAAAACTTTTCATCTTCCTATTCACTTTGAGTATCTTTGTAACAGTTAATTTGTATTTTTACATTTTGCTATTTTATACCTCGTCTCCTTTCCGTATTTCAATTGCTTGAGTGAGTAATTGGCAAAATGATTTCTCTCTTGCTTGTCTCCAATCAGTTAGAAATAATTGCTGTATCAATATTACACAGCAGCTATTGATACTGCCCAGACTATACTGAAAACTGATAGAGAGCTCGAAGTTGCCCATTATACATTATACTATTGTGACACACATCTTCAGATTGGCAGATAATATTATTATGTGCCTATAAATAAAATATAAATACGCATACACATTATACATGCATGCAGACTGACTGTGACTGTGAACTCTGCCCAGGAATAATGTCTAATGATATAGTGGTAAGAAGACCTTTCTCAATTTCGAATCCCCCATCAAATATGTATGTATGTACCCACTGATGATATTGATGGTTGTAAAGCCCCATCTTTTTTACTGTCGTCGTCTTCAAAGTTTCCTCCTCGTCACACTTTATAATTACAAGACAAACTCCCTGCATGACATGTCATGCCAAATGCCAAATGCCATGGAATAGTTAATATCTCTGAGGATCGAGCTTTGACTTTGAACATCTCGATTTATCATATTCATATTCACACGTACAAAAGGAGAAAAAAGAGTGTGCGAGAGAGACAAAGATATGTATATAAACGGAGGAAGATGAGGCACGTGGACCAAGGCATTAAAAGATACGGACAATATTGATATAGGACTGCGATTGGAAAAGTCGAAAAGTAAAAGTCAAACGGCGGCATCAATTGAGGTTTACCACAATCCGCAATCCGCAACTTGATAACAATGACAATGCCAATGACAAGGGGTGAACGATAAGAATGGAACCACACTAACACTTGACTCATTCCTCATTCTAATCCCTGACTAAATGGTAAGATAAAAATAATCAATTCGGCTTCATTCTTTTCTGAATGAGCGAATGAGGCAGGAGTCAAAATATGTATGCGGAGATGAGATGAAACAATATGATATGTTGTTGACCCGACCGTCAATCACATTGACAAAATCACCATCAACCGCCTGACCCTTCTTCTACTTCTTGTTCTTCGTCTCCTATCCTAATCGTTTCATCATTAATATTCCGATGGTAACTTTTAAAAAAAATTTCTATCAGACGTCGCCTACATATTTACAAACACAAATATGAATATGCATCATACTTTAGCTATTCTGTAGATACCCTCTGACTTATCATCATCAGCATCATCATTATATTATTTCTTTCTTTCTTTCTTTGGAAGGAAGAAGGAACGAGAATGAATAAGAATAAGATTCACTGATTTCCCTTATAAAACTTAACCCTCACTCGGCTCACTCACCCTCCATGCTCAGGCCTTTTGTTCCTTCTCCCATATGTCAATCATTTCTTTTGTGGCCCATTGATCTCGCACACACACACACACACATGCATACTTTGACATTAATGGCTTGTGTGGAATATGGGAATAGAAATACGGCATCAAGATCACCGACACTCGAAATATCAACATATGGATATCAATGAGGAATTGAAGAGTTACAATCAAACAAAAAAGGCAACAAAAACAGAACACAGCATATTATAATAATAGCTCATAAAGTTTCTCTCTCTTTTGATTTTTTTGTCTGTGTGGATGTAGGTACTTATTGTGCGAATGCAAATACTCGGACAAAATTGACAGCAGCTGTCTCTTTCTTTTTTGCCATGTCTTCCTTAGCACACACAACAACTATCAATAATATGTATGGATATGTATACAGTTAATTTAATTCACTTGTCAATAACTATCTGCTATCTGTAATCTGCATAATACACTTTAGCTCGGTCTCATCTCTCTGCATAATTAAAAATTTACAATATAATATATAATATATGATTCATCATGGGCATATCTCCCTACTTATTGTTAGATCTAATTAATTAGACAGGCGAGTCGAATGAGAGAGGTGAGGTGAGACTAAAGGTCAAACTAATTCAGATGCAGTCTGCCTCTAGTTTTTGTATCGTCCATTGTATTCAGTGTGCAGTTTTTTATGATAAATTTACATGCTGCTACTAGACATTATAGAAATGGATCACAAGCGAAGAGTTAAAAGCCAATTCAATATGAAGAAGAAAGGAAAGAAGAGGTCAAAGAAAGGAGAAACAGTTTTAGTTTTACTCACCTGAATTTCGAGGGAGGCTGAAGCAGTGTCTCCTACATATCCGTATTTTCCAGATCACATCATCATCATTGTAGTCAATTATTGATCACCAATAAAGAATAGATTGAACGAATCAGTTATTATTGAAACAAAATTACTTATCAGGGTTAAAAATAAGTAAGGATTTATTGAAGTTTTTTACCTGAGAAGGTCAAAGTCTGAGAGTCGAGCATGTTAACAGACAAGGGGAAAGTGACGGTCTGGTCAATATTTCCCTCCCAGAGACACCGGATTCGTCGAGCAATATCCCAGGCCTCCTGAACTCCGGGTTCCATGATGATGACCAACAAGCCTTCCAAATAGGCCTGACCTCCAGAGGTAAGTCCCGAGTCAATAAAAGCAACCCCGCAAGTGCCCACGGTCATTTCAAACTGATACATGCGTTGACCCGAGTTGGAGCCGACAAACCGACAGTTGGGGTCATTGTAGTGACCCTTGGCGTAGATGATACCGTTGAAGGTTTGGTCAAAGCTGATCCTCACCGTCATTCTCTCCTTACCACAAGCCACGTCAATGTTCTTTATCTGAGCACTGTGCTCCACATGGAGTTGACGCTGTTGTGAATTCTCAGCCGCCGTGGCGGCCGCCGAGTCCAGAGCCTGGTCCTTGACGCTTCCAGATCCACTCACTGACTGGGAGGTCTGCAAACAAAATTCGATTTAAATTCAATGTAAATCATCCATGTTTTTCTACGCCTTAAAACCTACGGCCAAAAAAAAAGAGTCTCACAGTCACCGAAGGAACGACGGTTTGAGCCGCTTGCTGTTGTTGTTGTTGCTGCTGTTGTGGCTCTGCTTTGACTCCACCAGTGGAAAGAACACTTGCTTGACTTGTGGGCTTGACCACGGTTTGAGGTCGGGCAACGGTGGCCGCGACCTGAGGAACTGCATAATTGTAACCTCCGGAAACCTACCGAGAAAAAAGATGTACACTTCAGGTCACCACCATAATTTAGTTACTAACTTACTGAGATGCATTTTGTAAACTTATTCGTAGTTTTGTAGTTTTTTCTCCGATTTTCCTGTACCTGGGGAACTTGCTGAGAGGCGGCCGCCACATAATAGTTGTTTGTGTTTGTGTATCTATGAGCTGGATGTCGATTTCCTTGATGTGCATCCACCACTAGCACCACACAAATCAGAGGCAAGAGAAGACAACTTTTCACCAACTTGCTCTGCCTTCTCGTTTTCCCTCTTGACACGTCCATTTTTATCTCGTTAATAGGAATAAAAATTCGGAGATTGAAAAAAAACTAGGACCGATTTTGCAAAACCAAAACCGGGAGGGTAAAACGAGTCCTAAATATGCTTTTCAAACACACTGGTAAATATCTGGCACTATTATACTTAAAAATACACCTTCAAAAATAGGAACGGAACGACAGACAATGTACAAGAAATTGAAAGAAACAGGACAGAGTAAGAATTAAGAGTATATTATAGTTAGTTAAAAATGACAGTAAAGGAAGAGATACGCGATGTTGGTGGTTACAAATTGTCAAGATGAACCCAACTGCGGAAGATGAAGAGGTCTCCTCTGATTTATATAGCCGATGAGGATTTTCGAGTATAGAGGAAGGCCATAAGACCAAAACCAAAACTAAGATGACGAGTGTGTATATTAGTGTATGATGAAGGTGCCGTCTTCGTCTTGTCTTCGGTGATTCTGTGTTCTGTGTACATATGCTCTTGCTTGTGCAAGGGACGAAGAAGCGACAAGAAGGAACGAACGACAGAATAAGGGGTGACTTTTACCTTTACTCTTGCCATTCGTACATTTTTAGGCCAACCGAAAGGAAAAGCAGCTATATAGATGAAGAAGAATTAGTATGAGTCAAGTAAATACGAAAACCACACAGGTATACATATAATACACACATGTGTATAGTGTATATGTACGTGTGTGTGTATCATGTATGTATGTATACGTATGACAATGACAAAGATGAGAGGGTTCCACATTTTTTAAATGTACCATCTTTTTTCCTTTGCCGAGAAGAAGACGAAGAAGAAAACAATAAAGTGCTTGCTGCACACTGTACTGCACTATTGTTATTTATTTTTAATACTGCTCTCGTGCACTAACATTAGTACTGTGCCTATGAGTATTAAGAATGCATATCATACATATCTATATGCCGGTAGATCGCTTTCGCTGTCTATAATATTATAATGTATCCCCTTCTATATTACAAATGTATACATTTTACATGCACATTTACACTCGCGAGTAGAGATCATCATCATCTCCTGATTATGATGACAATCATCACCCTTCGAAGGAGCTCTTCATATTTAATTACATTACGGATTAGAGCATCATTGTCATTAAATATTAAATGTCAGGTATACATACATGCATAAAAAACTAGTGGTATTTTACAGGCGGAGTTTAGCGTGCAGTTGGAATTCAGTTTTGCACATGTACATATAATGTATATGCTTTTATTGCACCTTAGTGCATACTGCATTGTGTATGCCGAAAAAAACATAATATGTTTGTTGTATGTACCTCTACAGTTTTTGTCCTTTGGTTTGGGCATTACGGTCATGTATTTATGACAAGTCACAGCTCATTATGTGATTATCATTATTTTAGTATTAAAAAAAAGTAAATGATTTGTGATTCGAGATTTGACTTTTGAGATTTGAGACACTCCGACTCTCGTACTTAATAAACTGTCAGATTGAGCCCAAATAATATGTTTCTCCGGCTTATGATACGAAGTAGGTATATTATGGTAAATACAGTACATAGGAAACAGTGTACAGTATGTATACGCAAACATGTACATAATCATGTATAGTATAGAGTATAGTATATATTATATACTTATTTAGTTGAAAGGTCAACTTTTTACCATACATAACTAATTGTAAGCCACCAGGAGTACACACATACATTTAATTAGCATGTAGACGTATAGAATGATAGAGTGTACCTATGTAAACCTATTTTAAATTTTATCATAGACCAAAATGACAGTCACAGTTGCAGCTTTTACTATTGTGCATTGTACCATTGACACTATCGACGGCTGATTGTTGCTGCGCATTTCTATTTCTACCTGAAACAGAATTTTTTTAAAATTCTACAGTATTCCAATAAAAAATGTCAAATTTTACAATTAATGTCTAAGATTTATTGTGTTACTATTCTATATTTTGATTTGATGCCGGATACGGTACGATGTGTATGTATGTATGTATGCATCGAATAGAAATACATAGGTATGTATCTTGTTTTCAGTGTTCTTCAGTTTTTTCGCATTGCTATCGCAGCTCCTACTATTACAGACAAAAGTATAAATCTGCAGTGGTTACTGTACACTTCATAACTATAAAATATAGCTCTCATGATAATAATATATTATTGAAAAGGAATGGAGAGGTCTTTTCCCCAACAACCTGCACTATTTCCAAAGTAGATACCTATTCCCTTTTCTTATTCATAATTTACTTGACCACATGGAGCACGCTTCCGACCTTGTTTTTTGAAACAAAAAGCCATGTTTTCCCAGCACTTATGTATGTGTAAAAAGTTAAAATAGTTCAAAAATCAATTTGGAAATAAGGTAAACTTGTCATTATAGAGAGTATTTAACGTTTTTTTAGTTTTGTCACAAGTTTTTAATTGTTAGTGCATATAGTATTCGTTATTAAAATGAGAAGACCTGGGCACACATTTCTGGTGGCCTGTACGTACATCAAGCATGCATAAAAAAATAATTGGTTGGGAAAATAATGCACGTGGCTGGGAAGAAATTCCCTCGCTATACGCTACACTTACTATACTTAATACTTACCGACCGTATTGAATATAATTGAATAGTTCGATCACATATCTATAAAAGAAGTGTAGGAATACAGTAAAGCATTATTTATTATAAACATTTTATTTAACTTTGAAACTTCTTTTGTTCTGTGATATAATCCTGATCACATTGGATGCAGTAAGTCCATTCGATGTTATGATTTATGATATACTATAAATACCTAGAATAGGTAAGTTGAGAGATATTTTGCATAAATGGTGAAGACAGAAAAGAGCGTAGAAAAATTCGTGTGTACGCAGCATTTTCTCTTTCCTTGTGTGTTTGTGTTTTGTACTGGCTTTTAGCTTTGGCTTTGGCTTTCATCAACTCAGAGCGTCAATCAGTAGTCCTGCGATTAGTGAACTTTATAAATTAGTATTTATTAATCATAACCGATAGAAATTCACATCCTAGATAGAACAAAGCTTACTTGAATCGACGTGCTTCACTGTATAGCAACAGGCTAAGCTGTAAAAACAAATACTGTACAACATACAACATACCTATGCATCAAATTCTACTAGCTGAATGACTTGTATAAGTAAATGAAACAACAAAGAATTCTGTGTGGCATGCCATTTGTCATTTAATTCTACCAATTCACCTACGCCAACGCCGCTAAAGGTAAGTTGTAAGTTTCTACAATAACCTTACTTTTATAATAATACTATCAGGCATCGATACTTTAAAAAAATTAAATATCAGTAGCATTAGTATTGCACCAGTATATTTAGTAAGTAAGTATGTATGTATGTATAATATTATTATGATATTTAGCATTTCTTTGTTTTCTTTGTTCATTTATTTATTTTGACTATAATCGAGTGGCAGCTTTCTTTAACTTCAACATATTGCACCGGCTGACTTATGTATGTATGTATGAATGTGTAGATAACTATAAAAATACTGGCCGGCTGCCTGTCAACAGCTTATGCACGGATTTTAAGTCAGTTTTTCAAAACCAAACCAATGATGCCCAATTTAATTAACTGATATGTCAAATATTGTTATCATTGTCATCTTCATCATATTATTCATATGTAACTTGGGTCGGTATTGTTAGCTGCATGCTTCCTTGTGTCAACCATACAGTGAAACCAGATATATTATTGTATTCTCTTTTGTTCTAAACTCTATCAGTACATGTATATTATGCTATAACTAATACCTAACTGTAGAGCCGTTACATCGTTGTGATTCCTAATTACAGGTTCGTTAGATGGATTTGCAATTAGAATTAGCGACAAGTTAACGAATTGTTCAAATCACGCCACTACTGCTCCTACTTACTACATACTTACTACCATTATCAAATAAACCTAAAACGTATTAATAATAACAAATAATAAATACGAATGCAAACAAAAGATGAATATAGTTAGTGAGCAGCGAAAATCAAAAATCAAACGAATGCACACACCACACACGCTTTCTTTCTTACTGATACATTCACTTAGTAAGGTACCGACAACCTACTCTTTTTACTTTTTACAAATGTATTGTACAAATTGTGCTTATTCTCCGTTTGGAACTTTAGAAAATACATACCTATAGGCACACATATATTATAATATGCATTGTGTATGTAGAAATAACTACGTATGTATTTAGTATTTACATTCGCTCATGAAGACGAGACGAGACAATGGAAAAGTTGAGACACGCTTTTCACAGTTTTTCAGCTTCACACTGTCAATGAAGTGGATGCAGATTGTATTGTAGATTGTAATAATTGTAGGTATGAGATTAAAACTAGGAAATTTGATATGTATTTAGTATTTGCACAAATAACTATAGTCATTGTACTAGATAAACAGAGTGTACACTCTCGGTTTTCTCTACTGCTATAATAACTTCCATAGTTGGATGATATACAGATAGTTAAGTACTACCTTATAAAATATTCGATACACGATAACTTTTACTTATGTATAATATATAATAATATAATATACACTATCTACTACAGGGTGGCAATCAGAAAGTGAGAACCAAACTAGTTAATAACGATGAAAATATAAAACATATGAATTAATTTTTCAACGTTTGATACGATAATTTGGGCATTTATTCTTCGCTTTCATGTTCTTTTGAGAAAATTATACTGAAACTGAACAAAACTGACACGAATCCGTGGCTACATATTATGTAGTATGTAGTATTCAGAATCTACAAAATTATTGTACTGTTGAGCAAGACGATGCGTACCGGATTAATAACTTTACTTTTTACTTGGAAACTTTTTCAAGCCCAATTTCTTTATTTTTCTTGACTATTTCTTCTCCTTCCCCTTGTTGAGAATTTAAATGGGGTTGAAATTGAGCATCAGAGTTTGTCCTCTTGTTCAATTCTTTGAGTGGTCCTGAACCGGAGCCAGGTATAGACGAGTTTGCTCCACCAACTCCAGCGGCGGTCGGTGTTCTCTTGGCTGGAGGCAAAAGTCTGAGTCGTAGGTTCAAAAGAGCTTCACGACATGTCTGCAAATCCTGCTTTTCTCGTTGTGAGGATAAACCAGGTGGTCCTATCGTCGAAGAATGCGTTGTAGTTGCAGCTCCAGAAGTTGTGGAAGTGACACCGGCCGCCGGAGTGGCCATAGAGTATTTATTAGAGAGTCCACAAAATCCATGAGTAGAATGACGAGCGGGGCTCAAACGGGGGAGCTGCATAATTAATTGCGGCAATTAATATCTTAAGAATTTTTACTGTGTATGTATGTCCGTCTATGTAATTAAAATAGCTGTATCTTTTTTACTGAAGCTAGTGCAATTTCATGCTGAATCCTTGCTCGCATATTCTCCGCTTTGACTAAATTCATTTGAGTTGTGTCTGCATTTTCTAAACAATTATGCATGTAAAATCAAATAAGTAATACAATTTTGTAAGCATGAGTAATAATTCGTCATTAAACACAGAAAAGCAACATAATAATATGTAAAATTCACCCTGTAAAGTTAGTCTGCCATCAGAAATGGTGTCACCAGCTCCCGCTCCTGTTCCGTAAATATTGTCGAAAGTTTGTTTCGCCGTCATTTCCTGGAAAGATTTTGTACCCTGGACAAGTTTCCACTCCGCTGCCTCCTCCACATTATTATTGTCTTCGACAAAGACTAGTTCATCATGACAAGTCAGCTCGGCCAGGGTGAAAAGTTTGGAATTTACGCCCCCTCGTCCCCCATTAATTCCGGGGTAATGGAGGGAAAATGTGTGGGCTGAATTAACCGCTGGGGGGAAAATGTCATCTACATCCACACTTTCGCCATTTTGGCTTCCTCTATTAGTACTAGTTACAGACTCTTTCTCGTCCGTGTCGTCTTGGTCGTCCTCGACTCTGACTCGAATTAGGTCGGGACTTGATGAGGAGAGAAGCTGTCTATAGTCCGTGGTAGAATGATCGTTTAGATTAATCGTGCCTATTCCAAAAAGAGCGGTGATATCATCAGAGCAATATTTTCTCTCGTCCTCTTCCCCAAACAAATTCCCTGGGAGGTCTCCGTTTCCGCTTAATCCGTATAGATTTTTTCCGAGAAAGCCAACGTCCGAGTCTGTCCCGCTAAAGGCGATCGGTGGCATCGTCATTGCCATTGCATTGTTAGCATTACTAGTTGACTCATTTTCTTGCTTCATAATATCGCCACTGGATTTACTGTTGTTGTTGTCATTTATGGTTTGATCTGTATTGGTGTTAATATTATTTGCTTGGGGTGAAGAGAGTACAGGTTGCAATGACTTTTTAGCTTCCTTGTCTTTACTTTTTGACGAGAGGTTTGATGATGATTTGGCATTTTTAGACTTTTTAGCATTTTTCAATGATGTGCCGAGGCTGAACTCTTCTAGCAGTGCATCCTTACTTAGGTGTCGAGTCTGCTTTATCTCATTACCTCGGGTCAACTCCAACTTGACCTGTTGTAACTTTCGATAGTTGACACACATTGCTCGATCTTCCTTGAATTCCGGAGTCGCCATGTCAAACAGCTGCTGGATCCATTTGTCTGTTCTGTTGTGTGTGTGTACAAATGATAAATAGCTTGTTTTAATTTTTCCATTGGTTATATATTTTTTATTCCATGTAATATAAGTGAATGCCTACATCTTGCTTAGCTAAATTAACTCCACTCTGACATTAGGTTGAGAATTTTTTTTATACCGAGGATGTGGAGCAGTCGACAAAATTTTTTGACGGCACGCTGGACATTCGTCAAAATGCATCATCCATTTTGTAATACAATATTTGCAAAACCTGTGATTACAACTCGTTTTGACAGCCTTAAAATGTGACAAATAGTACAGTTAATTATGATAATAATTATGTTAATATATTCCACATTACATATATCTAACGCTCTAATTTCTAATTTTACTCCAAATTTTTAATTATGAAAGAAAATGTGGTGAAAAGTTATGGCACTTACAAAGATTAAAATTTCCTTGCACATGGGGCATGAATATTTTTTACGGGCATTTTTATCTATCAATAAATCAAATTCAAACGAAGGAACGTCCATTTTTTAATCAGTGCAGACGTTTGTCTTTACGTATTTTTATACTGTTTTGTAATGAACTTGAGAGCTTTTGCATTTGCAGTAATATATTATGCAATTTATGTCAAGTTATTTTTTAATATTTTTGTGAGGGAAAAGTTGGTTGGGAAATTGAGCTGGTCCTCGTTTAATGATTAATTCAAAACAAGCAAAGTATCAAAAAGTTAACTGTTGTCGGTAAATTCGGCTTTGCTTTGTGGGGTCACAGCAAAAACTCCGGACGCAGAAGACATTTAGTGTTTAGTCGAACCTTGTTGAGAACTTGTACAGGGAATATACCCTGGATCTTTTTATACTAAGTAAATTCGTAACTTCTTAGTTCGTAGCTATTTAAGTAAGTTTAGTTATTTTGCTCTTTTTTGTACCTTTGGTACATTTTAAATCTAGAGTTGCGTAATTTCTAGTGCAACCCAACACCCAACCCAGAGGGACATATTTTTGTATCGGGGTTTGGGATTTGGGATTCGGGATGGACATCAGCAATCAGGATTAAATACTATAGTCAGTGAGCAGCTGACCGATTTCGAAAACTCAAAAAAATGTAGGTAGCGTGCATGTTTTGGTAAACATATAATTATCATGTATTTGATTTCCGCTTGATAATATCCCTTATCCCTTGATTTCCAGCTTCTTTTCCATTTTGATTTCACATTTTCTTGACTGTTATAGACATCTACCTAGTCATCAGTACTTGCTACTGGCAACTACTTACACATTTCACTTTCACACTCACACCATTCCTTTTCCAAAAATCGGAAGAAACCTGGCACAGCATGAAAAGAGAAGTTTTATAGAGTGACAATATTGCAGATTTAGTAAGTTTTTAATCCTATTCCCATCAGGATTGCGACATGCATAAGTGCATACGCATGAGATGAGCGTGAAAAAAATTTAGAAACATGACTTGAAGGGATTGAGCTAAAAAAAGAGAGTGTGTGCGTGTGTGAGGAGAGATAGAGAGACGTATGTACATAGCATGTAAATAGATTGTTCTAATACAGGCTTAATTGACCCTTTTTCTTCTTTGTTTATGTTATGCTGGTTGTTATGCATAATAGCATTTTATTGAGAAACCAGGGATGGAAAACATTTTGTCGGTGTATGTGTAAAAATCACAATTCTTCCACTTACTTATCTGCATCTGCGTTATTTGTGCATTGTGAATGCATAATTTATGAGTAAAATTGAGGCAGTGAAAGTGAGCCCAATATTTTCAAAGAAACAATAAAATGACAGTGGTATGATGTATTGTGGTAATGGGGTAAATCATATTATAAATTATAAACCAAACCTAAAGATGCAAATCAAAAAAGTAAGATTCTGGGATTAAGTAAAATGTAAAAAATGCACAATACCTATATTATGTATGTGTGCTTACATTACTTATTTGCTAAAGACAAATGTTTAATAAGTACGATCCTTTTCCCCCTAATTATTAGTTTGTCTTCGCTCACACGTAATCGTATAGCATTTAGGCATGCCATAAAACATGGTTCAGTTAAACATGAGAATAAAAATGAAACCCATTTTTGGCTTTGTAACTTTTAAATAAATGCAGGAATTGAAACTAATTATTGGCAATTATATGCAACCGCCTTAAAGTATGTAAAATGTATAAATTGCTATTGCAATACAATGCACAATGATATAAGAGCAGTGAACGTAAACTGGTATAACGATTAACAGATATGCGTTTCGCCTATAGATATTTATGATGTTATTATTTAAACGTTTTCCATTTTTTCTGCTGTAATTAATTATAATACCGATTCTCCCACAGAAAGACTTGCTCCAAGCTGCCTCACACAATTATGATGTATAGATAATATTACGTATTATGTAAGAGATACATGAAACTTCAAATACCTGGCAGCGATAAATTGAGTGGGAAAACAGCATAAGTATACTATCTGCTGGTAGTTAACTATATTATGTCATTCTACTCAAGTACTATTCATGCCAGATACTTTCCCTAAATTTTCTACTTAAACATCAATGGCAGATATTTTATCATCAACACCGCATAATATTATGTATGACTCATTACATAAATTATGTTTCGAGCTTTCGTTTTATACATACAAATAATGACTAATGACTAAACTGTGTGTATTCTTAGGCTTTAAAGGCCTAAATTTTAAGTACCCTTCACTGATTGTGAGCGAGGGAAAAGAGTGTGAAAGAATATCTGATATCGTATGTTAATTTTTATACACATAACGCGTAACGTATTTTTGTTATCATAGTACTTTTACAGTCAAGTTAGCTGGACATTATGCAAGTTTTTTAGATAAAGGATGCATGTGTAAAGGTACATATTATACACTTAACATAGATTGGAATGCCATCATCAACAAAAAGACTACATGATGTATGTATGTATTTTCTGAGGTTCAAAGGCCTACAGAAAAAATGTACATGTTACACATTTGTCCCATTTCAAGTTCAATAATGGTATTTTATAATGCTGACCGATGAACTATTGCAATGAAAACATTGAAAAGAAAACCAGGTCGGTGTTCATTTTATGTTTTGCGTCAAAAAATGTTTGTAAACGAAAAAACCGGGTATTTTATTTTGATCTCAGTTGTCGTCATAATATTACGCTCGCGATGCTATAATGAAATTTTGTTTCTTTTTTGGTATATTAAAGCTATACTTGGGTGACCGTAGAAGAACTGATGCTTTGCAATAAATACCCATATTATAATTCTGAAATTGCAAAAAATCAGTTCTTTTGCGGTCACCCGTGTCATACTCGCCATGTTTAAATTGTTTAAAAAATTGATTCTCATTTGACTTCATATATATGATAAATATGTCTTGGGCTTTACACTACTCTACTAACTACGACTACTGCAACAACAACTAATATAATATATTATAATAAAATGATAATTTTCTAAAAAAAACAATTAATTTACATTATGCACAATAGCAACAAGAAATATTATACAGTAGAATAGTTTGATTATTAAAGTATTTAGTAGTACTCTAGTAGTCAGTCATGAAAATCTAAAATAATTACTAGTCATAACAATATATTATACTATTTTATTTACACTAGCTACAAAATTAAGCCTTACGCTACTTCGTAATCGTAATTTCATACAATATTTAACCGCTATCATGTTTCTATGTATATAATATTAAATATATTATATAAGTACAAGACTGTCGTTATATATATTTTTTATGTGTAGAAAAAGACGCGAAAAACACTACACGTACGTTTTTTATATCCACAAAAAATTCATCTATGTAATTTTATTAAGTTTTATAATATATTATATTATATATATATATTATATAATAATATTTATTTAGTAGCAAT